>VXAU01005696.1:0-52777 GCA_013399695.1 Formicarius rufipectus | reverse complement strand
AAAAAAAAAAAAAAGAAAAAGAAAAAAACAGGAAGGAGATGTACATCTTAGCAGTGTGCAATAACTGCTACATTAAAAGTAATTAGGATATGAAACAACAAATGTCTCCAAATATATGTAAAGTACAATTTTCAGTAAAATATATGAAGTAACTTTTTGATTTTTCTCTTCAGTAAGTATACAGGCTGAGATTGGAAGCTGACTTTTTTCTATTAACAGAGAGAAAAGCTGTGCAATTCAGTTCAGCTGGTTTACCGTGCATTGCAGGTGAACCTAGTCAATTGATTATCTCCATCTCCCAAATAGTTTCACTTGCTCATTAGCGATAATTGCTGCTCGTTAGTGAAAAAAAAGAAGTTGTAATCGATGTGTTAACATCACAGAAATAGCAACACAAAGCCTAATCTCCCCAGTGCAGCATTTATCTAAAGTCCTCCTCCCTTGGCACTTCGCTCTTTATTTTGTTACCTGAGAACATTTGCTACAATTTAGGCTAAAAAAATTGTTTTCTTTGTAACATCTCTCATATCACATGGCTATACATTTTTGAAATGTTTCTTTCGGTGCTGTGTTTGGCGTGGGATTTCTTTTGGGACATGTAAGAGTATTCAGTGGTCCAGAGAGCAGTGTTTAGGTGTTATTATATATATAAATTAATGTAATGGTTGTATTTCAACCACTGTTCATTGATAGCAGCACATTTACTGACTTTGCAAAGATGAAAGCAGATGTTTGTTGCATTTCAACATTGTAAGAAGTGACACGTATGTGGGAAGCTTTGAGAAATCAACTTTTCTCTATTTCTTCAAATCCTTCCTTCTTATGTTTAAGAATTTCATCCCTACTCTAGCTCTTTCCCTAAAACGGAGGAATGCTTACGTGTGTCTCTTTATTGTTTTTCTGAAAATTTTTGTTCTTAGGCTCTGAAAGTGAAATTTTAAAAACAAAATTTAAAGAAGTGGCAAACCAAGTGCCTCTGGACAGGAATTTAAACCTTGAGATTTTCTTTTCTTCATCTCATATGTTTCTGCTCCATTATTCATAGGAGAGGGCTTTCTATCACTTGTACTTGGCCAGCCACAAACTTGTTCCGTCAATTTTAACCCATTTCATATTAAAGATTAATTAACAAGATCTGAATTTTCTTTAACCATTGTGGAAGCTTTGGGGAAAATCCTACCATGTGTATGTAATTGCAACATATAGACCACAAGAACTTAAACAAGACACACGAGGTAGCAGTGGGATTCAGCAGAACTTACAGACTTTCAAAGCACTCTGATTTTCAGCTCATTTCTCTGTTCTATTTCCTCTCTCAGACACTCTAGAACAGTCTCCTTATAGCTGGCCAATGCTAAGCTAGAAAGTGTAGAAGGGTAGGCTTTGATCCAGGTTAAATTTTGATCTTGCATCTGAAGATGTTTCACTTGGTTTTGTGATTATGTAAAATTTCAGAAATTAATTTCTTAGAGATTCTTTCAGAAGCATCTGCAAAGTTCCTTTTCTGCTCTGGGGTTGCGGTTCTTCTCTGCATAGCAGTAAAATGATGACATCCTTCACTGCAGTTTGCTTAGCTTTTATCTGAAGAATAAAGCATAAGGGGGTTTTTGCAGAAGAGTCCTTATCTGTCTCCACCATTTAATACATTCTGTGAGAAGGACTTCAGTCAGAAGAATCAGTGAATGGCTTCTCTCTATCCTGTTTGCAGACCTTTGGAAGAAAAGGGAGCAGTTTCATATAATTATACTACTAAAAGTAATTGGTTTACCCAGTGATTTGCCCTTGTTTACTATAAGTAAGTCTTGGATAAGTTTTAAGTTAATTAAAGAAAACTATTTCAAGCAGGTGGGAAGTTTCCTACTGATATAGCACGGTGTTTCCTCAGTACTTACAGTGAGTAACAGAATTTTAAAATTATTTTTACAAACGTGAAATAATAAGTAAATAATTCTTATAGGTTTGTTTCTAAAAGTAGAAATAATATTTTGATGATTTGAAGGACTTTTTCTTTTCTTTTTTTTTTTTTTTTTTCAGTTTTCAGAGTTTGAAAGGGATTCGCTTCCGAATTTTATTTGTTTAGGTTCTGAATTACATAGGGAGTTATGGCTCCATGTGATTTCTATTTATGTGTTTAAATTTCCAGACCTTCCAGAAGGAAAGTTTTGCTTCCAGAGTGTTTTTTACTTGAACTGGATATAGCTGAGAATGACTGCACAGACTGAATTTTGCCAAGCTACAAATGTACTGCAATACCCCTAAATTATTTCCCACTGACTGTCCTATGCTTTCGAGTCCACTCAATGAAGCTGAAATGCACACTTTAACACAGTCACTTACTAAAGTTCAACATCCCATAAATTACCTCAATGACTAGATGAATTTGAAGGCATCAACTGCACTTGATGGAGTTGTCAGTCATAGCTCTCTCTGTAAGATCAAGTAACTCAGGTCAGAAATCATTGCAGGATGTAGTTTGGCCCGTAAAGTTATGGAAATATAGGTTGATTTTAGCATACCTGAAGTTATAATACTGTTTATGTCAAAAGGTTACAAACAAATGAGAAAAATTAGAGGAGGAATGACTCAGTATGTCATTTCATTATGAGGCAACTGACAGTAAGACCTGGTGAGCATAAATACACATCTATTCAGAGAGCATCCTTGTCAGCATTTCTGAATCCCTTCAAAATGTCTTGTTAAAGGATTCATAAGCCTTTGCCTCAGAAAACCTCTGCTTTCTGCAAATATTGCAGTGCTTCTGTGAAAATAGTCTGAGCTGTAATCTGTCATTCCCAACAGAGGTATGATCAGTGAAGGCTTTGCTTAATTGATATGTGTAGGTGGTTGTTGGTTCTCTTGTCTGTGTTTTCTAAGGTCTAAGTCTGCATTATTGGAGCATTTGATGTTCCATATGCCTGTTAAGAATACCTGGAAATGGCTTTTTTGTTCAATAAGAGCCATTTGAGAAAAATGTAAGAGAGCAACTCACATCTGAATGACATTTCTTGTTCCAGCCAATGTATAGCAACGGCAGGTCATGCACATTCTGTTTTAGCTCTGCTGTGATTCCTTAGTTTTCAGTGAAATTTTCTTGCATGTTGCAAAGTAAAATAGATTTGATCCCATAATTTCTAGCAATTCTTGTTCTACTCTGCACTAGCGTCCCCACAAGTGGTTTTCCCTGATTAACCCATCCAAAACAGTTCCTACATGTTTCCAACTCCAAAATGAGTCTAAGTAAGGTAGAAATACCCTGCAAGACTTAAAAAAAAGCTGTGAGATGAATTAGGTGTTGAGAAGTGGCACTCTGAAAGGTTCTTGAATGTGGTTCTCACCTATTAATACAGTAGAAACATATCTTTTGTATATATAAATATATACATAGCATGTATAAATAAAACTGTTTTGGAGGCATCTAAGCAGAGATTTTATGTCTCCTTTATTGTTAGCAGCTGAGGAATCTGTAAATTCTTACCTTGTTAATGATACTTTATTAAATTCATTTATCTTCGTTCTTAACTACCACTTTTGAATATCACCTCTGCCTTCTCTTACAATATTGGGAAAACTGAAATTGATGATGTCAATATGTTGGCAACTTGATGAATCATATGTTTTCTGCTTGTTTCTTAGAGGAGGTATAACATGTATACCACTAAGGTGATGAGTGAGAAAGGGCCATCCGAAGGGATCTCCTCTCTAGTCCTGCTCAGAGAAGCAAAACAGAGATGGGATCTGTAAAAGAGGATGTATAATAAGGAAAGACAATACATTTTTCTTGGCTTTTGCAACACCTGACAGCAAAGGAAAATTTCAAAGACAGTTAAGATGTGCACATATTTTACCTAGTTGCTTTACTGATACTTTTGCAAACTGGACTTTTCCTAAATTAATGACTTAACTGTGTAAGGATACTGGGAAATATGAAGGCATCTCACTTTAAAACACAAGTAGCTTCAGATGTAGGGGAGAGAATAATGAGAGGCAGAGGCAGCAGGCTGGCCAGCAGGGAAGCTTTTTTGTGTGGAATTTCAGCTGCAATTGCAAAGTCATCTCCATGAACTCTCACAACTTGTCCATGGCCTTGGGACTAATAGCAGCACTGTCTTCTGTGGTCTATTCTTTTGTGTTCTTTCACCCTCTGCTTTTATGCCATGGCAATGCAGCAGCTGTTGCCTCCTGCCTCACCCTCAGCCCACCCTCAGTCACTCAGCACTACCCGAGCTCTTCAAAATACATCTCTCCCAAGCAGGACAGAAAACTGGGTCACAGGCAAGCCCAAGTAGGCCAAGTTATTGCTATTCAGCTGCTTTTGTTTGAGTTGTTCTGTTCAGCCTCTTCAAGTCTGCTTATTCTTCTCATTAAGCCATACTGGGAGCTGTGATGTTTCAGCAATGTTTGGTCAAGGCTCAGCACCCATTTGACCCTGTAGCTCTAAGCTGTCCATCATGACTGCCACAGAAAGTGATGGGAATATTTTTAAGAGACACGAAGCTGAGGGATACAGAAAGGGCTGTCGTGTAAAACGCGAGTCAGACAACACTTGACCATTACTGCTTTGCAAAGTGAGCTTTGTCTTAAAATGTGATGAACTAGTGAAAGTGCTTACTTCTGGGACAGTATTTCCATTTGCAGCTTTTAGATGAACATCATGACCAGAAATGTTCCAAATGTTATAGAGCACATCAAAAGCTGCCCTGTGCTGTCAGAGTCGCTGTTGTGTATGACAGCTCCTGGCTTGTTACACCCAACCAGGCAGTCTGTATAGAAATGTTTATTACTGGTACCACCAGTCAGGCTTCAGCTGAAAACGTTTGACACTGGTATGGTACGTCCTTCAGCTTGCCATGAAGTGACTGTGTAAAGCTGCTGTGTTTCATGCAGTCATAAAATAACTCAGGAGCTCTCCAATCAACTAACTGGGTGCCAAAAACCTCCAGTGACTGTTCTGCTCTACTCTTCACTGGTACAGCCTTGAGTCCTGTGTGCAGTTCTGGTCACCACAAGATAAAAAGCTATTAGAAACCATCCAAAGGAGAGTTGTGAAGATGGTGAAGGATCATGAGGGGAAGCCAAGTGAGGAGCAACTGAGGGCACTTTGTCTCTTCAGCCTGGAGAGGGGAGACCTCATTGCAATTTACAGCTTCTTCACAAGGGACAGGCATTTCTCTCTGGTGACCAGTGAGAGGACCTGAGGGGAGTTTTGATATTAGGAAAAGATTTTTCACCTAGAGGGTGATTGGGCAGTGAAACACACTCCCCAGAGAAGTGGTCACAGCACCAAACCTGACAGAGTTCAAGAAGCATTTGGACAATACTCTCAGGCATGTGGTGTGGCTCTTGGGGATGGTCCCATACAGGGCCAGGAGCTGGACCTGGTGACCCTTGTGGGTCCCTTCTGACTCGGGGGCTGTATGATTCTGTGATTCCAGGAATGGACACTGCACGGGCTCATTGGACAGCCTGGTTCACCACCCAGCTGTCCTCATGGGAAGAGATTTTTTCCTCATACCCAGAGGGAAACTCTCATTTCAATTACTGTTTGTCTTGTCCTCTTGCACTCCACTGCTGGCTCCATCTTTTCAATAACCTCCTAGGGGTCAGAGATAATTTGATATTTATTTTGTTGGGTTTTTTTAAGTCACTTTTAACTTTAAAGACATTGTGTGTGTCATTCTAAAAATATGTTTCCTGTTGGTGAGGGGCATATTCTTCTATGGATTATAAGAAATTGTTACATTGTATGGTTTTGGGTAACCATGCATCCTTTTGAAGTGGCAAGTTTATGGATTTTTTTTTTTTACAACTACTGTGCTTTACTCTTGAAAAAAAATCAGCCTATGTAAGAGATTTTGAAATTTAAAACTCTATTAGTAAAAACTGTATTTGTGTACTTTTGTAAACACAGAGTGGAAAAAGTTTATCCTTTCCTGAAGGATAGTACAAAGTTTACATACATTGTACATGTACGTGCTTTCCTTTAAGCATGTACTTGCATCCCTTTGAGCTACCTTTTCCAGGTGTTTAAAATCCACCTAAATGTGTTAATACAGAGATATTGGACTACATATATTGGGCTTTGATTTTGGGAGGCCAGGAAGAGGAGTACAAGAATAAGTAAAACTGTATTCTCAAGTACTTTAAGAACTTTCTTTTCACTAGGAACACAGTTAGGATGTATTATTAATGCCATGCAATATGTCGGTTGCGTAAGATTTTAATCCCCTTCTTCGATCCTTCTGAACCTCAGCACTGTGGTAAGGCTTGCACTGCAACCCCCAGCAGTTGCATTCACACAAGTTGGTTGGCATCTCAGCAGCCTGGCTTTGCCAGCTTGCTGCCTACCTGAAGCCACTGCCAAGTTTGTGGAGCAGATCCCTCCCCGTGGGGGAGCGCTGCGAGTGCCCTGCCAGACGTGTCGTGGGCTGAGGGCTTACTTGTGTCTTAGCACTGCTGCTCACATGAGTAGACTAAGCATCTGCCTTTGCTCAGTATGAACAACTGGATATTATCCCTCACGTTGGCAAAAAGCCTCTGGAGAATTAAAGGAGGAGTGTTGATGCTTACAGCCACCTTGCTTCCTTTTCTGACTCTCACAGCATAGTCTGATTTTCTCTCTGATTATTTATCCAGCATAGACTTGAGTGTTGTGTTGTTCCAACAGTGTTGTTGTCATCGTTATGGTGAGGGAACATGCACTTGCCATGCTGGGGACCTGACTGACAGAAATATTTTGTGACAGGGTGAGGAGGATGCTGCCGCAGCTGTAGAGGTGAGGGACAGAGCACACCAAGCCAGATCTGTGTCCAAGTTCCACTGGCTCATAAAGTAGGCAAGGAAAATCAATAGAACAAGTAATGGGTGCACAAGTATGCAGTCCTTTAATCCTCCACACCTGCGCACTTTGAGTGGAGTTGGCTTCAAGTGGAACATGGATGGACACTGCTCTGTATGAGGAAAGACACTTCAGTCTCTCCTTGTTGTCCTTGATGTCCATCCCTGGTCGCTGGCTTGTGAGAAGCCAGGACAAGGAGGTGGAGCTTGGAACAAAAAGAAGTCAATGCATAAATACATAGTCCTGTACCTGCAGAGTCTTGTTCAGAAACTGCCATACTTCAGTAGCAATGCAGTGTCCCTTGTCACATCTTTCAGCAGATGACTAAGCCCTTGTCCTTTTCCTCTGTGTCCTCACCCTCCAAAGTCTTCCCAGGTAGAGCAACACATTTCTGTTTAAGTGTATGAAAACCAAAAAATATTTCAAGTTATTAATTATTGTTTTCTGTGGTTTTCCTGTCACTGCTCACACCACATTTAAAAGAAAAAAAAAATCTATAAATGCATCCTGGTTAAAACAGCAGCTGTCAAAAGGGATGGCAATTATTATATTGCTTGACTTGCTCTGAATTCTTGACAATGAAGCCATCAACAATAGCTGTCAAATACATTTTGGCAGCTTTGCTGTTAGCTTGAGATTTGAGTGGAATGTTCAATAACAGCAAGTGAGCAAGATAGAGGGAGAAATTCCAGTGGCAGAGCTTTGTTGATAATAGAAGAGCAAGCTCTGAGATCAAATAAAATATCAGCTGGGAAATTAGGATGTTATTATATTACATGTTAGTGATGCTTCGGATCTTAGGAATAACAACCCTCAGCTAAGGAATTACTAAGGCAGAATTAAAGAACGCTATTGCTTTATAAAACTATAATATTTTATGTAATAAAGTTCTCAGAAACCATCTTTATGGAGTTACATATAAAAGGATTATGTCACTTATCTATTTCCTATTCCACTTAATTGTCTTTGGATTAGTCCCTATATATATGTCCACAACTTAAGAAACCATAGTAAACTTTACAATAGCTCCTGCAGTTTGTGTCTAAATGTCCTTTGCTCTGCTCCTTCCATTTGCCAGCACAAACTATGACTGAACAAGAGCCTCAGATGGAAGAATACATGTGGAAATATAGCCACTGGTAAAAAACACATCAAAACAAAATCCTTCTGGAAAAAATGTTATTTAATTTAAAAAAAAAAAATCATGGTACAGTTGTAATATTTTCCAGTCTTTAAGCTTTTGTGATTTATGCTTTGAAGGTTTTTTTGTGTTTGTGAAAGACTGGGAGTTTTTCTGTACAACACAGAACATATTGCAAGGTTCTTTGTTCAGTGGAAGATCAGTAGGTTACATTCACACTTTGTAATGTATTAGAGTTATGTTTGAAAGGTTTCAAAGATGTTATATGAGAATGGTCAGCAGTGCTATCAACACAAAGGTGGCTGGGACTTTGCAGACTCTCTTTGGTTGGTGTTTGGCTGTGGAACTAAATAATTAGCTTCTTACACATCCTCCTTGTCTGCTGTTTTGTTATGATCCTGTCAATGACTGTGGTTTGATGGTGAAAGACCTCATTTAAGGGACTGAATTTTGAACCCCTTGGACCTGCAGTACAAACTGGAGGTACTTGGAACTGTGATACTCAGTAAGCAGAACATAAAGAGTAAGAGTTGATGGTAGATCAAGTAGGGGAAGTTTTAGATATTAGTTAAGAGGTTTCAGTACCTAACATGGAAGTGGTCTTAACTGTTAGTTCAGTGGTGTTGTTAACTACTTGGCAACAACTACAACATCAGATTTTGGGATGACAAAAAAAAACCAACATAGGTAGTCTGTGAGGTCCCAGCCCCTCCATTTCAGACATGATGTAGTCTTTTTGGGGAAAGTAAACCAGTTTCTTTGAAAATGTGTGCTTCTTCCTTGATCTTTCCTGCCAAGAGCTGGTAATTTCTTTTTTCTGTTGCAATTCAGTTACAGAAATATCACAGTGTACAGGGCTATGTGCAGTCTTTATTGCCCAGGAAAAACTTCTGTAACTCTTTAGCTTGGTATGTCAAATCCACACGAGATTAGAGGCAGAGTTCATCTCATTCAGGTCTAGCTGTTCTGCCCATAATTTCACATCATGCCAACAGTGATACTATTTTTTTCAGTTTTTTGATGCATTTTAGTAGAAAGGTCCTCAACAGTGGTCTAATGTAAAATAGAAATTAAATGTTTCCAAGTGGGCTCGTCTTCTCTCCATCAGCTATCGAGTATCTCTCTTGTGAGACTTCTGTTCCTTAGGGGGCAGTTCCTTAGCTGCTCATCCCTTTCACACATCAGCAAAAGTGCAAGCAGCCATCAGCAAGAAGATTACTGCCAGAGGATCACAGTTTTAGACAACTTTACCTTTCTTATCATGAGGCTTCTTTAATGTGCTTATTGTCTAAAATATCACCATAGACTTTAAGCTGTCAACCTCTATTATCCAGATAAATTTCCCCCCTATATCCAGACTAGGAATTAAGTTTTGGGAGGGAGGAAGAATGGCCTTTATACTTGTCTTTCTATCATACTTAGAAAATTCAAGTTAAAACATGTATAATCAGGTTGTATCAGAAACTAATAAGATAAAAAAGGTTCATATGTAATTTTAATTCTTCTTAGTATATAATAGGAATGTAGTACAGATTAGCTTACTGGGTTTATTTTTGTAATAGTAGAAGTTCTCAGAGAAATTTAGAATTGCTATAATAATTCTAAAAGTGAATGTTTCAGCAAGGAAAATTAGCCCACCACACAGAGAACTGATGAGACTTTGGTAATGAATTTTGTTGGTAGATGACTGATCTCTTCCATCTTAGAAACAGAATGAAAACAGATGAAATTTGTGATAGAATTGCATTGTCTTACTCGTAAATTGTCAATACAAAAACACTTCTGACAAGAATTTTTCTTAAAGAGCTACCTCTTCCCTTAGCTGCCTATGGAGCTCTTTCAAGGCTAAGATTTAATGAACATGTTGCAGTGAATGTACTTAAATATGGCTTTGAGAGTTTGTTAGATTGGAGTCCTGGTTACATCTGACACAAATTCCCAAGGTCCCTGAAGATAAAAGGAAATTATTGTTTCTTAGGAAGCCCAAATTAAAATTAATTTACCTTCAGAATTAAGATCTTGCTGTTTTAAAGTGCTTATCAAATTTTTACTTTATAACAATTTGCACTTACTAAGAATATTGGCACTTTCACTCCTGCTGTAACCATAGGCAACACTAGACATTCCTGTGTAAGGTCAGCCTCTCTTTTTTCTTTCTTTTGTTTTGTTGGGGTTTTTTTGTTTTGTTTGGTTTGTTTGTTTGTTTTGTTTTTTTTCTTTTTTCCTTCAGATAACTCTCCAATGTTTGGCTCATTTTACTTGAGGGGACTTTTCTTCATTACTTTTTGATTGAGAATTTACCTCTCACTCACCAATCTAAAATTGAGAGCTCAAACTCAGGTTTACAGCACATGCTTCTGCATCCCTTTTCACGATGAGTGTATAATGTCACACTTAATTCATTGCTTCATTTTCAGTATTTCATGCAAAACTAGTGCCAGTGCACCTTAATGTTGTAGAATTAAGTGCTCAAAATAGGCCAGGTTGAAAGCTCATCCCTTCCTTTTATGCCTTCTGTGTAAACAGAAGATGACCTTACTGGTGTTGAATACGATATATAACGTCATGCAATTGTGATATATAATGGGCTACATCTATTTCACTTTGCATTCATTAAGATCCTTCTGCTATGGACATTCCACTAGTAGAAGGAAATGCATTTTGTTCATCTTTGTTACAATCATAATTTTTAATGGTTCTCCCCACTTTCATAACTCTGAACTGCTTTATGAGCTTTTGCCAGTGTAAGTCAGCTTGCTCTGATTCCAGTTTGAAATGGGACTCTGTGCAATTAACCTTGGCTCTGTCCTTTCCGTAAGCGATGGCAGATACCAACTTCCTCTTCTGATCTGTGAACATAAGTGTCTTGAACCTCTTTAAAATGAGAAATTCCACCCAGACAGAAAAAAGTCTCAAGAAGAAAACTCAGTGTCTAATAAAAGTAGCTGAGAATTCGAATAAAGCATGGTATTTTATGTGAAGCAACCCATATGCTCTTAAAGATGTTGAAACAGAATTATCTGGGGTGGGTTTATCTATTTCATGTGTTTGCAAAGACTTCATTCCTTTAGAGGTTAATATGCTAATATTGCATTTTGAATCACTGAAATGGAAGAGACAATATCCTTGTGGTTACAGAAAGAACAAGGGTTTTGACTTACCCAAGGTCAAAGAAGAAATCTGTGAACTGTCTTGTAGCGTTTCAGCTGTTTTGTTCTGCCTTAGCACACGCTACAGCATATGGCAGAGAATCTGTACAGTAGGTTTTTGCAAGTGAAAGAACAGAGAAACCTCTTGGGAGAGTTGAATGTCTGATGCTGAGGCAATCACAGATTTTGTGGAACATGCAGGCTCTTTTTATTCTCTTCATGAATTAAATTTAGAATGCTGTATATAGTTCAGTACTTATCACACATAAATCTGAAATATATTAAGAAATATGCTTTAACTACTCTCTTGCCTTTTAACTCATGCAAATTGGTATTTTATTGGAAATCTTGATGTTGTGTGTGAGGTTTCTGTGTAGTCCTCCTTCATTGTTCTATATGACTTTGAGGGTGTAGGACTCAAATTAGAGTTTAAGTGTCAAGTGGTACTATTGAAGTAATTTCAGAAGTGCAGTTTTGGTTCTGCAGGACCTTCCAATACCATGTGGCGTGTTGAGGAAAGGCATGGGCAGAGAATGAAAGGAAATGAAAAAAACGTGGCAGTGAGGTCACAGCAGACATCACAGTGCTGTGATGCACCTGCATGGCTCAGTTTTTGCATGGAGACAAAAAGAATTCCCCAAAAATACCCTGCCTGCATGATGTCTTGTACTTTATTGAAGTATAACTGTTATTGTAGTCTGTCTGTTAGGCCATACTTCCTTTGTTAGCTCATCAGTGGCGGGGATCAAGAAACAGGTGAAGACTGTGTCTAAATTTCCTTGTGAAAAATAAGTCATAGAATTATTTTCATAAAGTTTTCATTGATATTTGTCAATGGGAGAAAGCATGTGGAAAGCTATTGGATTTCGTAAATACCAGTGACAAGATACAGGGCTTTCCATATTGATTTTATATCGTGTTGTTATTGGGCAGCTGTGCAGTGGGTCCTCTTGGGGGCAGGGAGTGAGCAAGGTAAGGGGATGCTGAGTGCTCTGAGGATTTATGCTTTTGGAGCTGGGAGTAAAAACTTCAGTACAAGAATTAATATGCACATTTATTCATTTTTAGGTTTTGGTTGGTTTGGGTTTTTTTTGTTTGGTTGGGAGTTTTGGGAGTTTTGGGGGGGTTTTGTTTTGTTTTGGGTTTTTTTTGTTTGATTGGGGGTTTTTTGGTTGTTTTTTTTGTTGGTTTGTTTGGGATTTTTTAATAGAGCACAGGTTAAATAAGGCGTTTGTATGGTAAATATCATAATTTCTCAGTTGGCTTGGTTTGAATAGTTCCCTGTGATGCTTGTGACCATATTGAGATTTTATTCAATAGCCATTGAAATTAGCACAAGAGGGAAAGTTATTGTTTGTATTTTGTTATTGCTTTGTGGAGGCCACATGCACAATGCTGTTCTTCATATTTGAAATCCGTTTCAAAGATATTTCAAGTCAAAATACACAATAGAGCTGGAGGATCTAGTGATTATGGCTGGTAGTAATATTGTGGATTTAAGTCCCAACAAAGCCTAACATCAATTGTTTTAATTACCTTTTTTTTTTTTCTCAGTCATATGGTTGCAAACATACTCAAGGACCTTGTACCAGCATTCTTCCTTTTATAATAAAGTCACAAGGAGGAGACAAATTTCAGCTACTATACACAAATACCCCTACCATATGCTTTAGAAATAACAATCATAAGAAGAATGTATCTGTGCTAGACTTTTTAATCCTCCAAAGATTCATGTGTATTCTTCAGTGCATCTTTCCACATGTGTGAATAGATTGCAGCCTCTAAAAGTAAATTTTAAAGTGCAAGAGAATTAAAACCCCTAAAATCTTCCAAGAGTCACAAGTAGTCATTTTGTGTTTCATAATAGCAGCAAATGTGTGAAATAAGCATAGAAAATTTTGTAGCAGGGTAGAAGAGAAGAAAGAATCAATAGCATAAATTTCAATGGGTTAGACAGGTAACAGGGCAGACAGTGAACAGTAGCTTTCTGTAGGAACCCATTTTAATGGACTTTCAACGAGCTTCATGCACCATGTGAGTTTGTCTTGTCTCTATGTTCTGAGACCTTTCTTTCCATAATTTTTATTAAATTAATAGTCTGCACCTAAACAATTTGCTGTGTTGCTTTTCAGCACTCGGTCATATTTATCTCTGTATGGGTTGTGTATTTTTTGTCATTTGAATGCTTGGTGGAATTCACATTCTGTAGCCTTAATCCTCAGATGGATTATCCAGGAATATCCATGGCAGTTTATATTTTAGTTTCTAGCAGAAATATTTACTTGGCTCCTCATTAAATGAGGAATTGTCTCCCGAGAGTATTTGTTTCAATAGACTGTAATTGAGGTGATGTGTTTCACAAGGAATATATGAATATATGTGAATAAAGAGAGACTAATAATTTCAGTCACGCTTTAGATTACCTTGAAAAGTTAGTTTCCGTATGTAAATACGTGCATGCACAAGTTGATGCACATCTTGAGCTCAGGAGAAGGAATTTGCAGTCCTCTTTTCTACACTTTTCTACAGCTCTCTGTTATGTGAGAGCCAAAGTGCTTGGCAGTGCTTTACTGCAGCCACCTGCCTGAATCAGGCCCTGCTCAGTGCTCCCAGGCTGAAGAGGATCTCAGCTGTGCTACGTGTGTTTAACAGGATAGTCAGGGTAAGTCAAGGCAACTATGAGGAGACCATCAAAGTTTTCAGAGAAATGCAGATGGCATTGCTGTCAGTAAGAAGGTGATTTTTAAATGATACCAATATGGAAGATTAGAGAATAGAAAAATGCCTAACTGTTTAATATTATGACATCCTGTGCATAAGTACAGATTTAAAGGATATAAAAAATAGATAAAGTTGTCTAAGAAATGGTGTAAGGTTAATCAATAAGTACTTATTTAAATATGCACTGTATGAAGTAAACAAAAAGGAAAGCATTGATCAGCATGTGTTGAAAGCTGGGGATAGGGACTAATCTCACTGCAGAAAAGACTTAAATCTTCACATAGTTGTTTGAGCAGGATAATTTTGTCTGGTCTCTGAGTTTCTTTTATCTTGGTAAGACTTATACTAAAGCATCTTTAACAAGACTGATAGCTGCTCAGGACTGACAAAAGAGCTGCATTAACCTCACCATCTCTTAAAAAAAAAAAAAAGAAGTAAAAGAAAAAAGTATTTTATGAAGTCTTATGTTGAAAGAAAAGAAAAATTAATACTGTTTGTATGCATTACTTAAATTAGTTTATTTTAATAAATAGAGAATTTTTAATTTTATGGAATGTTAAAGTGAAATTGCAGTTCATAAATATGTATGTTTCAATTGTGGCTTAGGCAGTAGGGTCTGAAATCAGTATTCAGGCAGAATGGGTTAACTGTTGCTGAACTGAAAAATTCTTTATTTTCAGTGTGAGTCACCTCAACATATGAATTCAAAATTTATAGGATTAGTCCTTTGTGTATAGCAATGGAAATGGAAGGTGTGTAATTGAGTTTACACAAGCCAGTAAAAGCAAACAAACCAAACCAGACAAACAAACAACAAAAAATTAAACTCCCAAACATTTAATTCATTGCCAGTGAGGATTTACTGTTTTATATATGCCAATGAAGATTGGGCCTAAAGCTCTACTGGAGTATCTTTTACTGCAATGATAACAGGATTTCCTCTTGAATGATATCCTTTCCAGTTATACGTCAGCCAGATGAAAAGTCTATTTGCTTCTTTTTATTTTTAAGATAGTATTGTAAAACTGCAGCTTGTAGAATTTCAAATTTAAATGAGGGGAAAATGTCGACAGAAGCTGAGGACATTTTGTCCTCACTTTGGTTTCACTGGTTTCATGGCTTTGGTATCACTGTGGTGTTCCTGGAGTGCACAAGTAGAGAAGTAACCTAAACAATAAAGTTTTGGTACTTGTATTTTTAATAGCTTATAAAAAGGGACTGTGACTTATAAGAGAAAAATTATTGTTTTTAAGATTCCAAATCTTTAATATCAGCACTGTGATGATCACTCTTGAGAAATTACTAGTTAGTAGTGCTTACAATACTGTAGGTAGTCATTAGTCATTATAGCACCTGGTATTATTTGACTGACGCTCCCACTAGATGTGGGCTTCTTTTTAGGATTTGCCTAAATTCACCTCGGTGTTGTCATCTAATATTTATCACGAACCTGAGATTTATGAACTTGGAGCTGTTGCCACCTACTTGACATATGTGTCTGGTATTCATATTGGTGGGTGGGTCTGCACTGAAGGTCTCTAATCTAGAAAGGAAATGTGGGTTTGTCAGTGTACGGTGCTTGTGCTGTGCTTTGGGAGTCCTACATGTTGGCTTTCTGCCTGAAGTACATTAATGAAAATACTGGTTTGTATGTTACATGTGTGGAGAAACTGATCTTAAAAAGTAACAATCTGTTTAGTATGTTAGCACTTTCAGCTTGAAAAATATTTGAAACAATAAAAATAAAATATAACACTTAAGGACGTGTTGATGAATTGAATCTGTGAATCTCCAGTTTATCAACTTCTTTCTGCTGTCTTGAATGAGTGTTTTCCTTATTTTCTTAGATTTTCTTTTTTTAACTTTCATTCTTTTCCTGTTTTAAAATTAACTAGAATATAATGAGATTTATAAAGGAAATTTGTTTTTAAAAAATAAACTATCAAAACAATATGTGGTGCATTGTGACAAAGTACTCATTGGGTTCTGTTTAGTTCATTGAATTAATTTTTTACTGCGGTATGTTGTACATAAGCTTCAAGTACAGTGAATGACATGGGAATAAGGCATTGTAATCACCACTAAAAAAAATAAATACATTTTTGAGGCAGCTAAAAAAAAAGAGCTCTGACTTCTGTGGGACACTGCAAGAGTTCTGATGGTTCCTTCCCTACCCCAGAAAAATTCCATGGTTGTAGAGCTCTTTATCCTATTGATGGTAGAATCTTTGTTTAATAAGCTGAAAAATGGCATGTTAGGCAGAGAAAATATTAAACTGTCCTGATTTTCATTATTATTATATCTCAGTGTGTATTGGAGCCATTCTCCAAAACATTTCTAGGAGGTCACAGCTCTATGAACCTTATCTAGATGAGAGGTTCAGCAGAGCACCCATTCTGAGGAACCGGCTAACCCCGACCACCAAGTGTCTCATACCTGTCCATCACTAGTGAAACCACAGAGCCCACTTTTCACAAATACTGTTTTCTGATGCTTTCATAACTCTCCCTTTTGCTGTCCACAGAGAGTGAAGAGGTGTACCAGCGCCAGGTGCTGTCTGTTTCCTGTATCGTCTTTGGCATAGTCGTAGTGGGCATGCTTTGTGCAGCGTTCTACTTCAGAGCAAAGTAAGAGCCTCTGTCTGGCATGTTCATTATTTAGCTTCTGTCCTCTTTCTGGCTTTAGAGCTCTTCAGTTTCTTCCCTCCTTTTGAAGCTGTTTTTTTCTTAGGCTAGAACAGTTCCCCATGGCTATGCTACATCCCCCCAGAAAGTAAATAGGAGTAACATGTGTTGTTTTTTCTGTTTTCTGATATCAAGAAAGAATATATTGTGTCATTTCCAGTTCTTTTTTTTTAATTTTTTTTTCAACAGCAGTAATTTTGTATCTTTTGCTATTACTGCAGTAATCATTTTCCTCTTTTGAAAATGACAGCTTAAACATACCATCTCCTTTTAGCATTTCATTTCATATCCCTCACACTCCGATTTATTCTGTACACTGAAAACAAAAGTGAAGGTAGAAATGCAGAAAGAAACAAGCTCTCTGCACGTATCTGCAACCTGAAGCAAATAATTATAAACTGTTGATGTGAATAAATAATGAGTATGTGTAATATAGAAGCACTTTGACCCATCCAAGTATGGTGAAATCATCTGTACTAAACTATTTTCAAGAGAAATACTATATGCTCTATTCTTTTATCTTCCCACCTGAAGATTATTTTATAACATTTATTGTTATGTATGTAATTTGAGTTTCAAAAACCTCCTAGCAATTACATGACCTGCTTGTCAGTGCCACTGTATCTGTAACTATGTTCTGTATGGTTGTCATTCTTCGTTCCTGTTCCAGCTGGATCTAAGGGGAGAACACATGTCAGTATAAAAAGTACCTACATGAGGCAAGTGAGGGTGGCTGAGCATCAAAAATGTGGACGTTTGCACTATTTAAAAGTCTGGATGCTTATCTGAATCCCCTTTTCTAGAAATTATTTTTGTGGCTAGGAAATCTGATGAGGACTGCTTTTTATTTAAAATAAATTTCAATAGACATTTTTATCAGGAAGAAAAAAAAAAGAAGTTGGAAAAGTCACCAGGTCTTTTTTTTTTTTCTCCTTTTTCTTTCCCTTAAACTTCAGAGGTAGTTTGTGTGTGACTTCAGTAAAGATTTGACTAGTATATGGGTTTTTTGCTGAACACTACTACCTGTTCTAGTGTGTTGGTAGATTTTGTTTAGTTGCTTTTTGGACATCCAGTCATCAGTGATGCTGGCTGGGAAAGACAGACTGGTAGGACAGCTCCTCTCTGCAAACTCCTTCATTGCAGCATAATTTGTGAGCAGAGACAGCCATTTTGGCTCTGCATTAGAAATGTTATGCATTTTAGATCTGCAGAAAAAAGAGTGAGAGATAATCCACCTGGAAAGGCTTGGGGATTTTGCTGAAGAAGAGAGATTTAGGAAAAGCAGAATGGGATTGTCAGTAGGAAGAATGTGCAGTCAATGACTGAGCATACTGTGAATAAAATGCCCCTCTGTTCTCCACTCCTTCCCCCCTTGGTTTTGCACTGCTGTAGGGGAGTGGTGGAGAGCTGGACTGGAACAGCCTTAAAAATACCATGACTTTGATGAGGTGGTAAGGAGAGGTATGTCTGAAAATGAGTAGAAATAAGGCTTCAAGGATGAACTCACAGGATAATAGGGCATCATAACTCAGGAGGAGGGTAAAAAGATGTTTGGTTTGGGTTTTATCTGCATGATTAGTATGATAGTTGAGAGGTACTGGGAAGATTTGAAGTATGCTTATGCCAGATTCTGGGGACTGAAGTTTGAAGAGTTAGGAGAAAATCAGCACCTCTGGTTCAGTCAGGAGGGCTTATACAATATATGAATAGAATAATGGTGAGATACCAATCCTTCCCCAATGCCCTGGCTGTTTCTCATTCTGGAACTGTCCAAAAAGTAAATGAGTGTCTAGGCTGGGTGTCATAGAGACCACATAAAATAGCATTGTAAATATGATACTGACCAGTGTCTTAAGACAGTAGAAACCAACAACTTTCAAGTGCCTCACTATTTATCATGTGCTAGCTTTTAGTCAGCAAAGTTTTGGGAGCTTCTTTCTCAGGCATATGCATCCTGGCTATGCCTGAGTGTTATCAAAGCATTCCTCCTACATGAGGGAGAAACCTTGGGTTTCTTTTGAGGTACAAAAAATTTTAAATATTTCTAACAGATACAGAAACTCTGAATAGTGCACTTATGAAGAAAGAAGTTTCCACACTGACCCTCATTTTCGCAGTCTGACAATTCTGTAATACCATCTGCTAGAAAGGCACTTCCCTATGTACCATTGAATTAAAAGTCTTTTAAAATAGAGTCAGTCTGATGAAGTTTAGGACTATAATTAAACTCTATGCCTTTCCTTTTAAGTTAATTGAGAAAGTGCTAGAAGTGTTAGCAATAGATGAAGAGTACAGTAAAGGGCTGCCCTTTACAGCTTAGACTTTTATAAATGACTAGTGACTTTTTATCTTGCTGAAGTAGCAGCACTTCATTGCCAAATAACTCTAAAGTAGAACACATAAGGGGCATTTGTTTTGAAAACAAAAATTATAAAACAAATTTATTAATGAGTAACTCTGAATTATGAATAGTTTTTCATTTTATAACTGCATGCTATAGTTTGGCGAAATGAATATGCAAAAACCTGATATTAATGCTAGATTGCATGAACATAAAAGGAAATTAATGATTAGATTGTTTTTCTCAGCAAATTACCTGCAGGAATCTCCATTTTAATGTTAAAGATAGTAGTGAAAAAAGCAGTAGTGAAGCTGAATATTCCAGTTTCTTTACAGGTTTATGTACATAGAAAGAACTTTAAACCCAGGTCTTCTAAATAACTCCAAATTAGAGTTCCAAAAAACGATTTGTTATTTTCCTGATTAAATTCTAATAATTTTGTATCTGTAGGAGATATTCCCAAAGTCTGATGCTGTGATCATGTTTCACTATACTGGTTTATACTTTATATGAAGACTCCCCTCAAAAAAACTCCGGATATTCTGTAGGTGTTCTGGAGACCAGCATGCAAGTGGCTGGATTTCCACTGGGACATATGAATAGTTACACTTACTTCCTCAGTTGTGTGTAATTCAGGTGTTCAGAAAACAGTTATTCATACAAATTCTAGTTAGTGTTATGGATTTCCTCTTCAATTTTATTAAACGTTAAAGGGCTCATTTTGATGTTTTACAAATTAAATAATTCAATATCCTTGGTTTCAAAAATAAGTAGATAGCAAAAATGTTTTTAAAAGACATGTTTCAGAATCAACTGACTAATTTAATTTGACATTGTAATCCTTCAGATTATATATCTATTCAGATTATTCCAATATTGACTTCAGAAGTTTTGGCTAAGGAAGAATTTTGTAAGTTTAAAGAAGTGTTTTTGCTTGAGAAATTATATCCTCATCCACCCCTATTCATAAATTTTACCAGTTATGAGCTCCTTGTTATACTAAAAACATGTCACTCTTATTTCTAACATGTTTACAATGTAAAAAGATTCTTTTTCATTTGCCATGCTGTTTCAAAATAGGGTGTAAATATAAAGCCTAAGAGATATGTACAGAGCCCAAGATTTATTAATAGTTTATGACCTATATTCAGAAAACATGCTGTAACAAATACTTCTAAGTAGGGACTTCAAGTTTGTTGAACTGAAGTAAATGCTTACATTGTGACACACTGAACCAAAACTAAGGAACTCAAAGGCAGAGAAAATTACATATACTTATTTTAATAGATTAAAAACTGTATTGTTAAAATTGAATATCTGAACTGCTTTAATATTAAAGGAACTTGTCCTTTCTCACAAGCTCCCCCACTGACCACATAAATAAGTCATTTTCCTCTGTTTTCATGTGCTTTCCTGCAGTAGACGCAGCCTCCACTGTGAACAAGTTAAAATTACTTTTATTAATCATTCACTGTCACATTCACTGACCTTACTTGAGAAAGATGCTATCAAACTTGACACTGTCACAAATCTTTCAGTAACCAAATTGCCAGAAATGTTTCAGAATGTTGCTAAAGCTTCTTTGCTAAAATTTCGGTTCCAATATGGAAGGCTGTGTCTTCTTTATTTGTTATCAGCACTTTCCTTAAATCACTTCCTTCTGAAATTTGGCTCCACCCCCCCTGCTGTCCAAAAGCTGCTGGTGGCATAAAAAATGATGATGATGCTGCTGGCAAGTCCTTGACCTTGCTGGGTAGTTTCCAGATCTGTTTTAGGTTCACTGCTGGAAGTGCATCTTCTGGGGAGAAAAAGGAAAGAGGGAGTGAAGGAAAGAATTAAAATGGTATTGTGAAGTTACTTCTTGGGTATGTTTAAAACCAATAGTCTCAGACAATGTAGCTTATCAAAAGCTGATAGAAATACCTTAAATATATTTTGCTAACAGTTTTGCCTTGCTAAAACATTAGTTTGCAGAATATAAAAGTAATATATAAAGTTTGCTCTCATATCCTCTATCATGTATAGAACATAAAAACTCGCTCATCAATATAGTGTGGCAGAAATAGAAAGTCTTTATTAACAGTGCAGTTATCTCCTGAATAATACTCATGATTCATCTCTGGTATTCCTATCTCCAGTATAATATGCCAAAAACACAGCCTCGGATGCCATACTGATATTTTTTTCCCTGGGTTTAAGCATGTAAGCCAAAACCTCTTTATATAGGATGGATGATAGGTCAAGCCTAGTCAGCTAGCAGAATTCTTTGATTCTTCATCAATTTTTTCTAGCCAACAGGGGCTAATGTCCGTCTTATTTGCCAAAACCTTTTTTTCCAAATCAGACCAAAATGCTTTTTTATTATTCAGACCTACTTGCCAAGCTATTGTTAACTTTGTGATAGACAATATTACAGAATTTTGCATTGACACAACTAGCATGCTATTATCGTAATCTGGCAGTAGAAGATATCTTAAAACAGAAGAGATCTTTTTTCCCCTTTCATAAGCCTGTCCAAAAAACAACCATTGCATTGAAATATTGGACACTAGTAAATTAGCTCAGCTGGCTCATCTAATACAGTGAAATTTCAAACAAAGGGAACTATGGCTATAAAAATAGCGTGGCTATAGTAGAAGGTCAAGTTAGCTCTTTCTTACATGAATTTTATTTCTCTCTGCAGGAAACAAACAAAGCAAATTCATGAACAGCTGAAAGAAACACAAAATAGGAAAACCTACAGCCTAAATCCTTCCAGCGTGATGGCAAAGTCGGAGTGTCTGGCACAAAGCCAAGTCCAGCTGCAAAATGTAAGTAATGCTGCCAACTCCAGCACTTAATGGCCTGGCTGAGTTCCTGCTGCTGATGGCAGCACATCGTCATGCTGCTATTAGCATCTGAGCAGTGGGAACAAGAATTCTCACCTCTCTCATAAAATGTTTTCTATCAGACCTGTTAATGGAAAGTAGGAATTTATTTCTAAAGTTATTTCAATGGATCCTGGTACATTTTGTTCATGTTGCAGACTTTGCTGAGCCCCCCAGCTCTGCATCCAGCAGTGGAAATTACTGTTAGAGTTTCCAGCAATACCTTAGCTCATATGTGTAGTTTATGGGTGAAGTGGGGTCCTTGATCTTACATGATGTCTTGTCTTCCAATAATTAATGAATTTGCATGAAAAAAAATGTAGAGATTTGTTAGTTAATTAGTGTAAATTCAAAATCTAGAACTAAATTTTCACTTGTAAACTAGTGCCCGAGGGAAGACCATGCAGATGGTCTGATTTTTCTGGGCCTTTAGTTAAAGGGACTTTAGATTACATGCAGAAATTAGTTTGTTCAAACTAAATTTGGAATTTATTTAGTCATTTGCTGTATGTTGTTATATGTAAGATAATGCAATCTCACAATCATGAAATGCGTACATTGTATTTTAAGTAAGGAACTTAAGACAACTGATTTATTTAGCCCTGGATTCAAGGTATTTTCCAATATATGTCATCCTCTACCCCTTGGTCACACACTGAATTAACACTCTTTGAACAAAACCTGTGGAAGAACTGAGAAGGATCCTGGTAGCAATATAATAGGAAAATATAAAAGATACATTGAAGTTCTTTTTTAAATTATTAACTTTTTTTTAAAAGTATCTTAGCATTGCTCAAAGGGATGACTACCTTATTTGCCAAATTGTGTCAAAATAGTGTGAGTTTAGCAAAAGTGAGTGCTCCTGCCCACTTAGCCACAGACATCTTAACTCCTAGTTTGTATCTAATTAATTTAGAGATAAGTATAAGCCTTTTAACAAATTTAGAGTAAGCAGAGCCTCCCTGAGGTATCCTCAGAGATTGCTTGTATTCACTGAAAGTTCTGGTTTGTAGAATCACCATTGTGGAGCCCCTCTATATATGCATGATATGCTTTGTGATTCAGGAAAGATACACTATTTCAAGAAGGAAGATAGCTCCACTAAATCGACATCATCACAGTTTAGGGAACCTTTGCAGTATTTTGTTTCACTTCCAGTTAATTCAGTCATATATTTAGCACCTAAAGGAAAAGTTGTTGTAATGATGGCAGCCATAGGTAAAGTTCATGATTCTTTTGTTCTGCCATATAGAGTAAGCATTGGTTAACACTGGGAAACTGTTTTTGCCTTTTTCTCGTTGTAATTCAGTGCAATATTTTGTCAGTCCATCATTTCAATGAACTATTTGATGTCTTCTGAACTGTTGGCAAACACATCAAACAACCTTCCTTTCAGTCATTTTCTTTTGCCATAGCAATATCCATAATGACTGCAGTAGCAGTTTGTAGATTCTGGACATTAGATATTAAAAGCCACTATTATGTTTATTA
The DNA here is from genome assembly GCA_013399695.1 of Formicarius rufipectus. Taxonomy (NCBI): domain Eukaryota; kingdom Metazoa; phylum Chordata; class Aves; order Passeriformes; family Formicariidae; genus Formicarius; species Formicarius rufipectus. The sequence goes on along the minus strand of VXAU01005696.1, from coordinate 29,548 downwards.
TTTTAATCTGAATTAGCTTTTCTGGTTTTAGTGCTGTTCATACTGTCATTTTCAGTGCTGGCAATTAACACACCATTTTCTTGTTCTTGTGGCTGCTTGCAAGCAGCTGTTTTCTCCTTGCCATTAATGCATTCTTCCTTTGGGAGCAAAGATACTAAGGAAGAAAAACAGAATGACCTTGTGCAGGATATAGCATAACAGTGCAGGGTAATAATGGTTTCTATTGTTAGGAAGATTTTAGTGCAGGAATTCATGCAGGCAGCTCATGAAATATTTACACAACCTGGCAGATTGGAGGAGAAAAAAAGGGCAGGGGTATGGTGAAGCAGCAGAAAAGGAACTCTGAAAAGGTATTTCATAGGAATGGCTGAGTGACTCCCCCTTAGAGACCAGTGCATACCTGCTGGGTGGGGAGGGGACCAGGCGGTGGTGTGGGGCAGAGAGCTCTCCCGTGGCTCTGCTGGTTGCAGCCTGGATGTGGTCTCTCTGCCATTCCCATCTGCAGCTGCCACCACATGGGTCTGGGGAGAAATCTTAGTTCTCTTCATTTTCAGGAGCTAATAAAGAAACTTAAATAAATTAAGGCAGTTATTTCCTGGAGATTGCTCCTCCAGTCTGGCATTTAGTTTTATGTAATCCTAGAAGCTGTTTCTTTTCCCACCCCGTGTGCTTCTCTTACAAGCAAGACAGCTTTCCCATTTATTTCACCTTTGTACCATTCCCTAAGAGATTCTCCTGTATTTTTCTCTTGTCTGTTTTGAATAGAACTGGTGATGCTTTCAGGTTCTTCACACAGCTCTTTCTTCTATAGAGAATACTTTTGTATGGACCTGAGAATAGTTGCATAAGGATCCTTATTCTCGATGACTATTCTGAAAGAGCCATCACCTTTTGACACAGGGGTTGCTATGTTTAGCAAAGGATCCATCTATCTTTCCAAATGGTGCATTCCTCTAGAAAGAGATTTAACTTATTTCGCAAGACCCAGGGCATAGCAGAGTGTGTTTCAAGTGGTTTGTGGCTATAAAGAACATGACCAGTCTTAGTTAAGTAATTTTTCTTTCCACACTCAAATTCGTTATATCAGCTCCACTCCCTTCCTCTGCTCAGCTGTGACCCTGAAAAGTGAAGTAAAGGGTTGGGTTTTGTCAGGACGGCTGTGTTGCCTCTGAACTCCTGCTGCTCATCAATCCTAAATGTTCCCACCTGTAACAAGTTGGTTTCTCTCTCTGTAGTGATTTCATTACCTTGTTACACATCCAAATTAGATGAACAATACTGTGTACTGTAATCAGGATTTTTGAACACAGCTTCTAGGATTTCCTGAATTTCCCTCAAGTTCACCACTTTGCCCAAATATTCCGACAGCAACACACTTGATTTCTTGCTAGGTCGGGTTTTTTTGGTAGGTTTTCCAGCCTCTTGGATTTAGAGACTAATGCACTGGTAATCTTGCTAGAATTCTTCAGCCAGGAAGAGATAGATGTGCCAGTTTTTAATTCAGGATCTTTGGGGTACACAGGAGATTCAGATTTATTTCACCTAATGCATGAAACCTACGGCTTCCAAGTATTACATGCCCCTTCCCAAAGAGATTATACTCTCTTGAAGAGATATTTAGACTGTGCTCCACAGGACTGCAGCAAACAACTGATCTCCTCATAGCAAAGAAAGGAAATAGTCATTCTCAACTGCCCCTCTTTGAAAGACAGGTGTTCACTGCACCGTCATGCACCGTGCAGGGGTGGCAGGTGGTGGGGTGGCTCCTGATTACTACCTCCTTTTGCCACCTTGAGTCTTTCTTTAAATTCTCACAACTTAACAAATACATCATGGGGTGAGAGTGGGGGGGAAAGGCAGCTGATACCATACCATTCCTTTAGTGATTCTGAGAATTGTCATGACTGTTTAAAGTGGTCTTTTTCACCTTCATGGGTTTTAATACCTTCTCCTGTGGTACCAAGTGGATCTATTAATTCCCCATTGCTTTTCCTCTAAGGTGGCTAATATGCTTTTCATGCTGTACTATGTGGTTTCACTTTTCACTACACTTGTTTCTAATAGCTTGCAGTCACTACCTCCAGGCTCCTGATATTCTTATAAGGAGGGGGCGGGTGGGGGGAGTGCCCTTTTTGTTTCTTGTTGCTTTTTATTGATAGTGGCAGGAAATAAATTCTTGTTAGCCACTGTGATAGAAACGCAATTAATATATGTTAAGGAACAGATACATTTAAACCTTTTAAAAGATTACTCTGTGGTTTTATCTGAATTACAATTTATCAGCTAAGAACAAGAGAAAATTTGCCATTTCTGTATCACATATATAGTTAGGAAGAACAGCCAGAATAGAAAAACCTGAGATTTTTGTCCTCTGTCTAGAGCTAGTGTTGGCAACAAAACATACAGAGCATATGGGAACAGTTGTAAGGATGTTAAATGTACCACCTGATGGGCTTTTGTGCAAGGTCAGCCCATCCAGAAAATCACTAGTTCTTTTTCTCCTTGAGGTGACCTCTCTGAATGTAATTTAAAGCTGACCCCTCTTTTTGAAATGGGATCCCCACATCACCTCTCTTCCAATGCCAGATGACATTTCTGGACCTTCTATTAGTACTATTTTGGGAAAATCATTGAGGGGGGAAAGCTAAGTAAAGCCAGGGGAAGTGATGGGTGTTTTGGTTTGCATAACACTACGACAACAGTATCAAGCTATTCTGTAGCATTTGAGTGGCATTGTTATCCAGCAAACCTACATTTTAGAACAAGGAATACAAGGCATGAAGCAGAGGAATTATGTGCTCACACTGATACAGTAGGTCAGTGGAAGAGGCTTGTCTCCCTGGCTCAGGCTGCCTTCATAGTCTCAGCATTAAGTAGTGGAGTGGGGAATTTTATTGTCAGAGGGTTCAGTAATTGTACATAATAGATGATTCATGAAAAATTCAAAATTTGCAAAATATTTTTAAAGCTATCATTATTCTTTAATTTATTTAGCCATATGCATCAGTGTTTTTCAGTAATTGCTCAAACAAGCACAGATAATTAACCAAGAAGAAAATACAACCATTAAAAAATACCCAGTAATACAGGTAAGTTTTCAGTGACTCTTTCAGTCTACTGGAAACAGCCCTTTGAAATTGGTTCACAGCTTATTCTGCATGATGGCTGAGTATTCAGCAGCTCATAACAGCTGGAGGTCTCCACAGAACTCAGCCCAGGTAAAAACTGAGCTGTAGAAGCAACAGGATGAGCTCTGCTGGGATATGTCTGGGGAATTATCCTTTCCTATACTTTTGGGGGCACCAACTGATACTGCTGTAAACTCCTCACAAAAATATGGAGGTATTTTTCTCAGGAGATGATCTTAGAGAAGGGATGTGGCACTTAAAATTAAGCTAAAGGAGAATAAAACCAACTGTGTTTAAACCTATTAAAACATACATGTGACACATCCAGACATGTTCAATTACATTGTTCTACTTCTCTGTAAATTCACACCCTCAATTTAAACTGCGATTCATATTTTCATTGTAATGAATGTTATGGCTCTTTTGGTTATTGTGTAGTAAGTGGTGCATCTGAAAAGAGGGAAAATGTTTGGTTAAGAGAAAAAAAGACGCTGAAAAAATGTGCCTGAGTGGTGCTGGGTGTTGGACCTTCAGTGCAGTTCACTAGTCGGCAACATTTAAACAATGTCAGCATCAGGGCATCTTCTGGGGTCCTAGTTTTGCTCAGTTGTGATGAGGAGAGACTGTGTACCACTGCTCCAGCCCACATCCACCTTAAACATGGATGTAGTAAAAGGCACAGCTTGTTTTTATACTCTCTGTTATTCATGTCATGATTTTATAAACTGTTCAGACCTTCAGTTTTGTTTCATGAACAAACTCAAAAAAAGGACAGAAGTAGCTTCTTGGTACTAGCAACCCATTTGTAACATAGCTCAAATTGATTTATTCAGGTCACAAATCAAAGCCAGTTTCATTTCTGCAGCTGGCAGGATAACTATTAAAGTTTAAAACCTTCACAGACACGAGTACCTTAAAAATCATACTTCTGTCTGAATATTTTATCTATAACATTTACAAGTGACAACTACGATCATGGTAACTGAAAGAAATGGGAGTGGAATATGTTTCTTCTTATTACTTCAGCTGTGTTTACTTTATGTGTGCGACAGCATTTTGCATATTGCCACTCTCACAGCTTTGCCTTCCTGTAAGCAGCGACTCTGGCCCTGTTCGACAAAGAGAGGGAGAAGATCATTGGAGACAAGTTTGAAGATCTGTACCTTTATCTATCTAAATCAGTCATAAGAAATCTGAGTAGTTGGACTAAAAATACATGTAACCCATTTTTAAAACAGAATAATATTATATGACTTTTTTTTTTTTTTATCTTGCACAGGTCTACAAAATTTTAGATTAGTGAGAATCAGAAAATAATTCTGTATTTTCTTAGGAATTATTAAGGACTGCCTTTTGAAAGAATTCTTACTGTCTTCTGCATGAATTTTTAGGCTATTTTATCATTGTATTGCATTTTTTACCACTGTGACTTTTTTCTATTATTTTGATTATTTTAATTTGTATTTTCTTTAGAAAATATGTAATCATATAATAGCTTGCCATTTTATTGTAAAGATAACATGGATGTCTAGGTATCTAGTATTTAAAATACAATCTTAATACAGAAAGGAAAACAGACCAATTAATTTTTGGTGCAGGTCCTTGTAATGCCGTGTAAAAAGTCTGCAAAGTGATGTATTTTTCATACCTTTTGGAAATGTGGGTTAACCTCTCATAGCTGAGATACTGCCCAGTAACCAATAGCAACATGAATTCTTCCTACAACCCCAAGTGCAGCTTTTTCTATACTTTGACTTTCTGTCTCCATTCATATCAGGATCAGAAACTTTCTTTTTTTCCTGAAATTTCAGTTGAATCACAAAGCATGAGAAAACAATCTATTCTTGTCCATGTCTGGTGTCTGCTTTGCAGACCTTTGTTTCTCAGTATGTGCCCAGAGACTGCCCTACACCTACACCTGTCACAAGAAGAATTATGTTTGTGTTGTACTTACTAGCACAGATACTCCCAGGTCAAAAGTTTTAGACCTGTTCAGAAGAGATATCTGCTCTGCAGATAGGATTCAAATATTTTTCTTACTTATCTGATGACACAAATGCTGTTGCAGTTTGATTTTCGTAGTTGTACATGCTGACGGGTGCAGTGTTTGACTGAAACCACCAAAGGACCCAAGGAGTTTCTGACTGTCCTCTGGGACGTGTGTTGTCATCTCAGTCTCTGCATGACAGCCTCAGAAACAGGCTTTTAGTCAAAGGGCTCAGTGTTCCCTATGATTATGGGCAGATCAGTCCATAGTTTTGCTACTAATGCAGATACCAGTGTTTTGATGTGGGGAACGTAATGGGCATAATGAGTCCTGGCACTTTCCTCTGTGTAAACAGTGCTGAATGAATGCATTCCTTGCAGTGACTAATTTGGATTTAAAATTGCATTAGAGCACTTCTTACCCCGTTGTGATATGAATTCAGATTGAATAGCATCAACAGTGTACTTTGTCTTGTGAGTATTAATTAACTTTATTCTCTCTGCTGCAGTATTCAAAACCAGATAGGCATCCACGGCCAGCTCTGCAGAAAGTTATGGAGTCTAGTTTTTCAGGCCCTCAGTCTTTCCCAGAGGCCTTGTCTCCTGACAGAGGAACCCAGCCCATCAAGCAACACAGGTGAGTCACTGGCTGTCTGGGGGGGGCCTTTGGTGGGATGTCGTGGAGCTGCAGGGTTGTTGTGCGCTGGGACTGGGTGACGTGCTGCTTGGAATGGTGCCAGCAGAGCCTCAGCCCACCTATTAAGCAGATGTCCATGCATTTTTTTGGCTGTAGACATAAAAGGTAATAGCAGGGCTTGCTGATTTCATCTGTGTTTTGTAAAACTCCTGGAGGAAGCATTTAAAGACACCATCCAAGCTGCAGACCCAGACCAGTGGACGAAACGACCACATTATGCAAAACCATTAAAAACAAAGCTTTCCTTAGCAGTGTTCATGAAGTTAAGGACACATATTCTGCAGAAAGACTTGGTTGCAAGCTTCCAGCCTTTTTCACTGTCCTTTTTAAATAAAAAATGTTTTAAATGAATAATGATTTTTTATGAAGATACGATGACCTTTAAAAACTAGGCTTAAAAATGTTTGGATGGTTGTTTCCAAGAGCTAAAAAAAGAGGAATGTCCCCCATCACTGGATGGCATTCAGATTAGAATTCTGCTTGGAGACTTTTTGGATAAGAAAGAGTGTGAGTGCTTCATTACAGGCCTAGAAACCAAATTGATGTCTGGTAGAGAATGGTGTTGGTCCAATGACAGTGGTAACATCTGGTGCAGTGCACACAGAGAGAGAAGAAAGGCTGCAAAAAATGAGTTTGGAATTCTTTCAGCTAGATAATCTGGAGGGAAAGTCTTGTTTATTCAAAGGCTAATTTTTACAATTACTAAAAAAAAAGTCTCAGATTGCATGAGGTTATGATCTGGCTAGTATTTGGTGTATTTTTCATTTCAGTCTCTCAGCCAGCTGTGTGTTTTTTTGCATTTGAATGAGTGATTTGTGTAACCTACAGGTGCAGCATGTGAGCCAGAAAGGCATATTTGGGTCTTATCTACTTTTACCTTACTTAAGCCTTTAATTTGGCATGAAAAAATAATGCCAGCTGTCATGGCAGATCTATTTCTTAGGTCTTATTCCTTATTACGCAGAGATTTTCAAAATATGCTTCATAATTTTATTAAACATAGATGAATATGGCACTGTTGCCTAGAATGCTTTCCACAGAAGGCCTGGGAAGCATTTTATCCCAATTTAGTCACAAGGTAAAGGTCAGAAAAAACACAGTGACGGTCCCTTACATTTGATAGAATCATTGTAATGTCCAAGTTTGAAATGTCTTTGTTTCAGAACTAGTTTAAGAAGTGGAACAACTAGTTAATTTATGAAAAATCTTTTGTAGTTTTATAAATGAAGTCTTATTGCACAAGGCCCTTGCTTTATAAAACATGCAACAGACTTGAACATTTAAGGCTTATAAGACTGTCTTTAATTTTTGTGTCATGTGATGAATTCCTGTTTCAGTTTCTAAAAAAATGTTCAATATGGACAAATGGTAAAATGTGGCTAAATGAGGAAACTTTTTTTTACAGGAATATGTTTTATCCTAAATATCCCTTCATTCCATTCCAAATCTGAAATGAGCTTGGAAAAAATTATAGTAGCTCTGCACATCCTTTCTTTTATGCTGTCATTAAATTATATTGTTGTTTCATTTCTGCTTGCTAGGGAAATATTTTATTCTGCATCCAGACCTGTTTTCTCTGCTGGTGTTTCCAAGGATGCTCATGATGGGTGATCATTTTTTAAAATCAGGAGCTGGCTCTTTCCAGTTCCTAAAACTAACACAATTTTTGCCTGGCACTAAGACTATCAACACAGGGAATCGTTTGGAGTTGCTGAAATGTGAATGATGAGATCACCTAATTATTTTTCTCAGATTACTAGATAACAGCAATTTTCCATCTTTATCAACCTCAATTGCATGCAGAGAATTAATGCTGAGATTAAATTAAAAACTGAAATTTAATATCCAAAAATATTTTGCCTGTATTATTGATAATCTCCTAAAATATTTTGCTTGTATTATGCACTCCTATTACAGTAGAAGAATGTGGCATCATCTGCTTGCATATGTAAAATAACTCTTACTACTCTCAGAATTCAAAATTAACAAGTGTTAATCAGTAAACTTCCTGTAAAGTATACAATGTGCTCAGAAATTCATCTTGAATTATCTGTTGATTTAGGTAAGAAGAAAACCCATACTGTCCTATTCTCTATTAGATAGAAACAAATTAGAGTTGTGTTAATTATGGGATTGAGTTGTGATCTCTTTGAATAGCAGTTTTCTTGGTAATTAGTCATCCTGACTTTCATTCATTGATTCAGTCATCATTGATTTTAGAGGGATTCATTTCAGAGAATAACATGATGAAAGCCAAATGCAGATGTTTTCAGCCTGGAGAAGTTGTATTGTCTTACAAAAATGCCAAAATAGTATAAACTTACCCTAAAATTAAAAATAATTTGTGTTTTTATTTTTAATTTACTTTTAACACCACAAAAACCACACTAAGAATATTTTTTTTTCATTTGTTAAGCATTTTACTCTTTATGCTCCCAATATAATTGATTCAGTTTAAATTAAAGAGTAAATTAAAGCTATTCTGTAAATAAGGCTATTGAATTTCACAGAATAAGTATTGATAAAGTAAAGCAACTGAGACTGCAAAGGCAGAGGAAAAATGAAAGTATAATGAATCTGGTGTTTTTCCCAAAGAAAGAACATAGTTTTCTGTAGAAATTTTAAAAGAGTAATGCCTAAAAGGAATAGGGTGTGGGGAAAGAAACAAAACTTTTCACAGAGGGCAAGATGTCATGCTTAAAATGAGCATTTCCAGGAATCATTGAAAGTTAAGAATTACTGGTATAACTGAAACAATCAATTGTTCCCACTGAGGGGGAAAAAAAGTAAATTGACTACTATACAGGAAAAAGCAAAGGTGATGGTGGGACAAACATAATATGTGAAGCAGTTAGGGCAATTCTGAATTAATATATTTTATTTTTTGAAGTTAGGATGATTATTTGAGGACAAAGGCAGAATGGGGATAGAATCAAATATATGAAAATTGACATTGCTGCAGCCAAAGTGGAAGTAAAATGTGGAAATCAAAGCTCTCAAGTCAAGTTGGTGTGGTTATTCCTGATCAAAGAAATCCAGAAGGAGAATTAGCTCCCAAAATTTCAAGTCTAGTATCAAAATCTATAAAAGTGTGTGCTGTAATGTATGATAATGGAATATCAAGTGTCAAATAATTACGAGTGTGGAAAATTTGTTGAAGTATGTGAGGACCGGTTATGTTAAATTAGACTAATCATAGCTTTGGGATAAATGTGGCATAAAGCAAATTCTTGGGGTAGATATAAAAAAGGCCAAATATATTTACTAGTTTACTTGCAGCAGCTCATGCATCACATCACTGACATTCTTTCTATTTGGTGTAGGTGAGCTTGGTCTCTACACAGCCTCAGTCACTGTTGCCACATTTGTCTAATGTTTTTATTGGTAGAAAGTAGGGAGAGACACAAAAACTGTCATGTGGATACACAGGAGTGGTTGAAAGGCAGACAGTGAGGAGTTATGTTGGAAAGGTAAGTGCTGAGCTGAAGATGTTCACTGGAAGGGCACTAATGGAGCTCTCAAGGAATTAGTTAATGTTGGGGACAAAATTTGCTTAATGCTTTTGTGCATGACTTTGGCACAGAAAGAGTTGGAACATACTGGGAAAAAAATGGTTAAAAATCATAGAGTCAGTATCCCTATGGCATAACTTCAAAGAATTGACCAGCTGTAGCAGTTCATAACCACAATCTAGGAAACAGATGTCGTTATGCAGTGGTAGATGTTTTCATGTTCTGAAATGGAGTAAAGAGAGAGAGTGGTGAGAGTGCTATTTGAATGCTTGGAATACAGGATACTATGGAGCTCTCTTATGCCACATCTTTTTAGGCATAAAAGTCTTTTACAGTCTTAGGTTTTTTTCAACCACATACAGCTTTGCTAAAGTCCCAAACATGTTAAGTTTCTCTCTTTGGGGAGCTGTCTGTAACACAGACTGCAACAGAGAAGTGCTTGTGTGTGTCATCTTGTCCTTGTAAACAGGCTGACGAAAGGGCACAGTGATGCAGCATTATTATTGTTGCATGGTGTTTACCAAGAGATGCTGATGTTCTCAGGTATAACAGATCCTTTTTATTCATACTGAAAATTGGTTCAAAGTCTAAGTAGTTGATCTGTACAAATGTTAACAGTAGATTCTCTTAACAGCCTGAAAATGTGGCTCCTAAGGAACATGGAAAGACAGCATCTGTCTGGCATCTGGCTCTGGCATTGGGGCATGTATTTACTGGGGGTTTTTTTGCAAGGGCAAAAAACATGTATTCAAGGCTAATGTTTGCATCTCATGACCAGTGGGTAATATAATATACCTTTCTGCGTAGTTTTTGCAGATACAGAGGCAGAGTATTTACAATCCATTATAGAACTTCTCTTTCTTCCTCAACTTTTCATCTTTCTTTTCATGAATTACAATCATGATAGAAGGGGAAAGAAGGGGTGGGGGGAAATCTATATATACACTCAACCATGCTTAAAAGCACTATTTTTGTAACCCCATTGTGCTTATTAAACAAGGAGAGAAGGATTTGGATACCAACCAAAGTTTCAACAACTTATCATTCTCTTTTTAAGACTTTCATGTTCTGTTGGCAAATTTACATCTTAATGTGTTCATAATACGATGTAAAATCAATTTGGTTTAGTAATTAGCTATAAAGTAGTACAGAAATATTCACAGAGTTACTGTAAAATCACTGCTGGTCTTCTCTTCAGGAACATAGTTAACTGCAATTTGGAGCTGTGTATGTGCCTCGAGAAGAGAATGCTCCACCTGCAGGAACAGACTTCGTTCTTACTTGATTGCTCAACCTAAAGAAAATTTTCACAGAAAGCAGTTTGCAACAATGAATCCCAAGTTCTTAATTAATTGCGTTTTATAAAACCATTAATTCATCAGAACTATATTTTTCCCTAGTTCATGCAGCACTTGTGAACCAGCTCATGCTTATTCTAATTTTTTTATTCTGGAGTAATTGATTAATCTACCACTTAAAGCTTTATGTATTGGTCTGTTTTACTGAATGACTCAGTTATGTGGGCTGGTTTCTTTTACCCAGATAGAGTGGAGTGCAGGGAGGAAAAATCCATAGTGGTGGCTGAAGGACAATCAATTCCCGCAAGCAATCGGAAAGGTTTTGTTTGCCTGAGAGAGGAATTCTTCATGTGAGCAATAGAGCAGAAGTCTGAGAGGGACTGTATTAACATTTTTAGAGGAACACGTAGCTGGTGTTCATACTAGTTTTGTGCAACAGGAAGGGTTTTGTTGTGCTGTAGTTACACTTTCGTAGAACTTTTAACAGAAGTTGTTACTGTCTTGTCTTTGGTGCTTGACAAAATGAGAGTTATCCTGCAGCTTGCAGCTGCACTGTCTGTAAGTTTTTCCTGGTCCTTGGTGAATCCGCCTTGTCCATGACCACAACTGATTTTTGTTAATTTTCCCCTCGTTTGTCTTCCCATGAAAATGTTGAAAGTGTAAGAACCTCCTATTAGCAACGAATTGGTTGGTCACACAGTGTCTGTGGCCGCACGTGCCAGATCCCTTCAGTCCGACCAGCCCAACACCTTTAGCAGCCTGGAGCAGTGAGAGTTGCAGTGCAAACTGAAGGAAGAGCAGATAGGTCATTTCCCTGCACCTTTGCTGCAGTTTATGCCTGTTACCTCAGCTAAACCTGGGCGTGTTGAAATGGCATCTGTTGCAAATGAGGAGCTTTTGTGAATTCCCATGTGCGTGTTGTTAGATAGGAGACTATGTGTTCTCACCTAACAAGGAGGATGCACAAGGGCATCAAACCAATCATTTAAAAAAGTTCAAATTTCTAGTTTCAAACATTTCTAATCAGTTTAAAGTCTGATAAGTTTATCAGTTTTTTACTTTTGTAGTACATTGATGAATATGCTCCAGTCAGTTAAAGACTTTTAAATTCATTATCCATCACAAATTATTCATGTCACTGCATCTTTTGAGATCCTCTGCCGTAATAATCTCAGACTCTCCTGAGCAGAAATTGTCAATTATTTTGTGACTTGGTAGTGCTATTTTACAGAGTATGAACTGTAACTTGCAACTTGAAATTAGCCTTCAGAACTGAAAGGCCAGTACTTTGTTTTTGTAAAAAAGTTTTTTTGCAGCCTCCTTAGTAGCAAAGGAAAAATCTATTTCAAGAAGTATCAAAAATCCTGGAGGTAATGCTATTGCCACGGGTTATTGATATTTTCAATTAAAAAGCACTAGAAAAGTAAAGGTGTGAATACAGCTGAGACCGTGAAGGAGCACTGTTAGCCTGAGCAGTAAGCTAGAGGCTTGAATTTTTTTCCTATTTTAACTTCGGGCAGAAAAGGTTGGTTTTAATGGAAGTGTACACTCCAAGAGGATTTGTGCAAGATTCTTGTTCCAAGCAAGGATTGCTTTGGGAGTAGATGTAGCCCAAAGTATAAATAAAGTTCCCACTAGGCAAAAAATGCTGATTACTTTTAAGTCATATTATAATAGAAAAAAAAAAAAAAAGGCAGCAAACTTAGCAAAAGTGCTTTGCATTACTAAATTTTATCAAAAGTTTGAATTATTCAGATAACCAAAAATAATGACTTGTAAAAGGCATCTGCAAAGCCTATGCTATCATTAAAGACGTCACAGAATATTAAGTATCACATATCTGAGACCCCGAAAATGCCAGGAGAAACAAGAGTAGCTGGAAAATGAATAACCAGTCACACCATGCAGGACTGGGACCTGTTGACTGTAAGAATAGGTTATGCCTTGCCTTCATTCTGTGTTCCCATATTTTTGTTTTAGCAACAGCTCAATTTATGGTTTATATACGAAACCTGTGGATTCTAGATACTTTTTAATTTCTGCATGAAAAGAAAAAAAAATCCATTCTCCTTCCAAAGCACTAAAAAAATGTTTACAAAAGTATTTTTTTTTAAGTAAATAGAAAACTGTTACTTGTTATTATATTCAAGTTTGTATTAAATCATCTAAAGAAACAACACAGTATTTATCAATGTATATAAACAAAAAAAGCAATCTGTATATAAAACAAGATGAAAACAATATAAAAATCTTGTTCAAGGTGGAGGAAACTTGTATTAGATGGCTTCTTCAAGCTGCAGTTCATAGGCCTCACTTATATTCTTCACTTATACTTTTTTTCTCAGTTTATTTTTTCCTATCAGGAAGCAGCACTTGTAGTCTGAGAGTTGATATAATGGGCTCTCAATTTCAGATCTGATTTTGAATTCAGCTGTGGGTATGACAGAGCAGTGTTGTTTGTTTATACTGTCTGAGGAGTCAACTCGGTATAGCAGGATTGTGATATGCAGCATGGAAAAAAGAAGCATCCTTCATCAAGAGCAAGAAAATATTTAATATACTGGGAAATTGTTTTCATTCTGAGAAGAGAGGTTGATGTATTAAACATGGCATAAACAGCTGCTAATGGTGGATAATAGTATTATATTTCCACAGAGAATTTCTACTGACACCATAGACCGCCACAGCAAAGTTTATAAGAGCAGTAATACATGCATTACTAATCCCAAACCTTTATTTTGCAGAATTTTGTGCTTTTGCTGTTGATAATTTTTCCTGTACTCTTGGTGTTGTTCCTAGAAGTCTCTCTTCATGCTGCAGCCCAGGACAAAAAAGTGGGATGCTACATAGAAATGCCTTTCGGAGAACTCCTCCCTTGCCTCGGGGTAGGTTCAATGGAATTACAGGACCAGCATATCAACAACTAGAAGAGTCGAGGATCACAGACCAGGACACAATACCTTGTCACGGGTAAGTAATAATGTAACTGAAGTGATCCAGTTTGTGAGTGGCTGTTGTTAGGAGGTTAATATGCTTTGCCATTGCAGTCTTCCAGCTCTGTTGTAGCGTACTGTGGATCCAGGGATTACAGTGCTGAAAGTGGAAAACTGTTTTCAGTATACTGGCTCCTTGAAGGAAATATCTTTTGATTTGGCTGGCTCCTTTTTTTTTAAGCTTTTGAAAGGCTGTAGAGGGAGGGGTTAGAATGAAGTGTAAGTGATTGGCAACATTACTCCTTATAACTAGTTTTTGTAGTGGTACTGTGATGTTCTAGTAATTTATGGATAGTATTTTCTTCTTTCATCAATCAGCACTGGGCAAATAAGGGAAAATAATTCAGAAGTCTAACTTTGAGAGATTTTTAAAATAAATCAATGTTTATTGTGAAGTTTGTTTTCTATAGACTGAAGACTGATCACACAGATTTGTCTTTGAAAATGCACCAAAAAATCCACTATTTTTTTCCCTTTTTAAATTCAATTTATTAGAATATTGACTGTGAGCTCCAGCTGTACATAAGGTCTGAATTTCAGAAGTGCTCCTGAGCACCTACAGCTGCCTTTGAAGTCTTGCAATTGCTGAGATATTTTGCATAATATTTACATATCCCTGTAGCTTTCCAAAGGATTTCCAGAATCATTACAAGCATGTTATATAAAACCAGGAGTGATATCTGGAATGGAATAAAAACCCCACCAGTTCCATGTGCACACGTGTAGGTCACTGTGAAGAGTTACGCTGTGAGAAGGGACCCCTGTGTTTTTGTATCAGAACTGGCTTTATGAAGTGCAGAACTGAGGTCACCTATGCTTTTAATTTTCCTGTGGGAAGAAAGGAGTTATTGCCACTAATCTCTCTGACCTCCTGGGAAATGACAGCCACAGGTGTTGACTGAGAATCGGCATTGTTACGTGTGTGTGGTCATCACCACACCTGCAGGCACACCGTGCTGCCCTTGGCTCACTAAATGTGTCGTGGCTGAATCTACCTACCAAATCTGGTCACAGTAATTAGGAAAGACAGACAAAGAACAGGGCTTATCCAGGAAGGGAGAAAGCAAATTACCAGAAGGTTTGGGTGTCTGGTGACTTCTTTTAAACAAGTTTGACTCATACTTCTGCCATTGTTACTATTTGCTGCTTCTGAGGAAAAAAAAATGTTTATTACCTCTTGCATTAAATATGTTATTGTTCATTTGTGGGATAATATGCATATAAACCCTTGTGAAAATTGTTGCTGAAATTTCAACCCTTCCTGAAAGGACCATGCTGACAGCCTTCCCTCTCCAGCAGTGGTGTCTTTTCATACAGGCTCTGGGGAGTGCCATAATATTTTCCTGAGCTGAGAAGTGAGGTACAAAGCAGCAGAGCTGTGGGTGGTATTTACTCTTCTTTAGGAAACTACTCTGTGATGTTACAAGCACTGGCCTGTGTTTTAAATTTGCAGCTCTGCAAAAGTTTGGTATTGGGACCAGACTGACCTTCTGGCCTCAATCTGCCCTGCGCTTCATCCTAATTTTGAGTACTAAGGATGTTTACCATCTAAATATCTTGGTTTCACAGTGTTGGTATTTTCATTGGATTTCCAGCTCAGATGAAAAGTTCCCTTGTCCCCTGCAGAAGTTACACTACTTCCTTTCTTCTCCTTTTTCACCTCCATCTTTTCCTGTAGGGATTCGCAGGTTAAAGTGATTTATCTCTCTAATTCTGTAG
This sequence comes from Formicarius rufipectus, assembly GCA_013399695.1. Taxonomy (NCBI): domain Eukaryota; kingdom Metazoa; phylum Chordata; class Aves; order Passeriformes; family Formicariidae; genus Formicarius; species Formicarius rufipectus. Next base: position 14,215 of record VXAU01005696.1, on the reverse strand, counting down.
CGTTCTGAACTTTGTCCATCAGCAGCTCTGGATAGTTCAGTCAGACTCTTTAGGTTGCCTGATAGTGTTTGTCTGCTCTTGCAAAAGCGCTTCTCTTTTCATTCCATGTTGAGAAGCAAGCTTTTACTGCTCTCAAAAAGCACCAGATCGTGTTTTCAACATGATTTAATATTGTTTGGGTCAAACACAGCTAATATCAGTTATTTATTCAATATACTACTTGAAAGAGTAGAAAAACCTTCTTGAAATGAGTGGCTTAAGGAAACCATCGCCATGTCAGTTACACCTCATGCAATTTGCATCCCTGGGGGTGTTATGGGTTCTCATGCAGTGAAGAGGATGCTGTTTTGATCACTAGCTGTCAGTGAGCCTGCAGGAAGGGTTAGCAGTAGTGCCTTACAGCCTGGGAATGTGTACATCTACAGATATAAATGTGTTCCTATATACATGACCTGTCTACAGGTAGAAAGTGGGGGGTGTGAATACATCAGTGTAAGTGCTTTCAATGGACCAAAGCCTGACAGTGCCACTGGAATGATTCCCAGTCATCCTAATGGGCCTTGTCCTCAGGCTCATACACTACACATCTTTAGCCATAGGGCTTAGAGCAAAGCCGTTTGGGCTAAAAGAAATGCTAAATAGTATCCACTTTGTATTTTAAGTTCCAGTCCTTTCTCTCTCTCCTTAATACTTATTTTTAAAGGCGCACTAAAATTATTATCCTTTTTTCAGTTTCATTCGTTAATTTAGACTCTTAAACACAGTATAAGACTACTGTTGAATATTTTTAAATGTTTGCATTTCTTTTATTCCTTGGTTTTAGGAGGAGGGCAGAGAGAGAGCTGTACTTTGAGACATATAGAGATGAATTAATTTATTCAGACAAAATAATTTTTCAGATAAAAAACCCATATATATTTCTTCGGAGGAACTATGGTTCTGGGAAAGTTAATTATAGGAAAATGTAATTAAGGTTCTGCAATTTTAGTTCTAAGTCTCAGTCTATTGAAAACATCAGCAGCCTGGTGTCACACATAGAAGCATGGATCAGTTTGTAATTAACCAAAAGCCGAGTCTCACATGGTTTAGCTATAATATACCTTCTACCTTAATACTTCACCTGTTGCACACCGTGTGTGCACTCTAGTTTAACTTCAGTCCTCCCTTGAAAGCCCTGTGAGCGTAAGGCAGAAACATGTAATTCTGGCATAAAATTGATGTGTCTATCTGTATTTCAAAAATTATTTTGGAAATATGCCAGGCTTTGGGTTACATGTTACTGTTGCTGCCAGTTAGTTTTCAAAATATCAAGAATTATTGAATCTCTATTATGGAACTGGCAAATGTTACTGTTTTCTCACCAAACCCATTTTAATTCAGTCTTTTCTTGGTTTTGCTTCTATATCATCCATATAATACATCCATTGCATGTGAAATTCATTAAAAACATTCACTCCCTTTGTTTTCAGGGTGCAGCCCAGAATATATTTAGGGCCTGAATTACCAAAAAAGGGACTAATGCAACTGATGCGATCTCTCCAGCTATAGTCGTTTGAACAATTATATATAAGCAAAGGAAACAAGAATGGGCACAACCCAAAGGTCTGCACTGTTTTGTTTTCATTTATTTTTTTTAATTGTCCTGCCTCGAGAATAATATCCCTGATCAGTATTTCATTCATACTGAGTCTTGAGAACTGTTCTAAAAACCCTCCCCATGAATAGCTACAGGTGTGTCTAAGCATAGTGCAAATGTAATTAAGCAACACCCAGGCTCTGCTGGCTCAGATGTAAAATACAGCTGCAGCTGTATAGCATGGACAAGAAATTCTAGCACATATCCAAAAAACCTGCTTGCTCTGTTATTCTGCAGGGTCCCACTTTCCAAATAAGTATCTCTTTCCATCGTGTAGCAACAAAGTTCACACCCTCTCCTTATCACAGAGCTTCCAGATGCAGCTTCTGGTCTTTCGGGGATGCCTGGAGATTTCTGTACAGACCTTCCTCACGTGTGCACGTGTACAGGTTAATGTGGCAGGCAGTTGTTACAAAGGCAGTGCCACCTGAGATGAGTTAATTACAGGTCAGTGGTGCTCTGCTGGAAATGAGTCTGTACGTATCTCCTGCCCTCTCCTGTCTGACACCTCTCCAGGAAGATGGGGCCAAAGGAAGCTTTTCCCATTGTTTACTGTTGTGTGCTGATACTGCACTATGGCTGTTTCATGTGATTCAGTTTCTTTTCCTTAGCTCTTTTTCTGCTCATACCAAAAGCAGTGAGAGGCATGTGAATAGAAGGATATCCCTGGTGAGGTCTAGCAGGCTTAAGGAGCTTTCCAGTCAGAGCACCTGCTTCCACACCAGATCTAAATTTTGCTGTCCTCATCCATGGATGAAATGAATTAGATTCACTATTAGCTTGCCTGATTAAATAATGATAAGCTGATTATAAATGAAGTATCTTCTGGTACTGAGGTAATGTCTGTGGTCCTTAGCAATCATGAGTGGTAGATATAGTAACTCCTAGAGCACCGTATCTCTAGTAATACTACTTTCAGATGGGAAACATCCTTTTTTTTTTTTTTTTTCATTGTTTATTTTATATTTCGTATACTTTCCATTTCTTTTTTTCCCCCAGTATTTTCTGTAAAGAAAACATTTCCCTATCAGAATAATGAATCTGGCTTTGAAACAAAATGGAAATGCCAATAAAAATTCACCAAGTTGCCTTGCAGTGCATAAAATCATTCTATGATATGTATTACTGGGGGATAAAGGATTTTTTAAAAAAATAATATTACAATAACAAGAGAACACAGACATTTGCTCAAGCCTTATATATTAGCTCTGTTTTCAGATGAGATCTAATAAAACAAATTAGGCCTACATTATGAGTATGGGCAATTGAAAAACAGGTGTTTTTCAGAGATACATTGCACATAGATGCTCTACTTTTCGGGAGTACAGACAATAATTTCTATGTAAACAAAGATTACACAGCCATATGCGTTTGAAGTTCTTTTTATTCTGCATCTTTTTTAAGTGTTTTCCTAAAACCATTTTCCTAACCATTAGATACTGAGAGTTCTGACATTGAAGACGGTATCAATCCATTTCCCCAGTCAGAAATGTAGGAATGGAATTTCAAATTTCATTTCAAAGCAAATAAATAATACATTGTGAATCTTGAGATATTTTTAAAAGGAGTTTTCGTTACTCTCATATACTAGTGGGCAAAATGAGACTGAGAGAAAAGCAGAGGTTTGCCACTGGCAGATCTGAGAATCAAAAGCGGTCTCCAGAGCCTGTTGTTTTCCCCAGGGCCCCACCATTGCCGAGTGCTCCTAGTGTGAGGGAAAAATGATATGTAACCTCTCAGCACAGTTCATTAAACCTCATGCAGTTTCCCTGCTGCCAGTTGCATCTGACCACTTGATGTACGATGAAAACTTTCTTTTACTCTTTCCAGGTGTTCGTCCAGTGGTTTAAAAACTCCTCAGAATACTTCAATAAATATGCAACTGCCTTCAAGAGAGACAACCCCATATTTTAATAACATGGATCAGAAGGACTTGGTCGGCTATTCATCTTCAAGGGCCAACTCCGTTCCCATCATCCCATCCGTGGGCTTGGACGAAGCCTGCATGCAAATGCAAAATGTTTCTGAAGTAACAGGCATCAAATGGTGCAAAAACTCCTATTCTGCTGAACTTGTCCATGTGAGTTCCCCAGTCAGTAATTGTCTTATAGCAGAACAACACGAAGTGAAAATATTGCTAGAAACTGTGCAGGAGCAGATCCGGATTCTGACGGACGCGAGGCGGTCGGAGGACTATGAGCTGGCGAGCGCGGAAGCAGAGAGCAGCGCCAGTGAGAACACGGCCTTTCTGCCCATGAGCCCCTCGGCCAAGGCAGAACGAGAGGCACAATTTGTCTTAAAAAGTGAAAAACAAAGAGACTCAGTATTGACCAAGTGACTTTGTGTGGGGGTTGTGGGATGGGAAGTGAGAGATCTGTGCATTCGATGCTTTGCTAAACAGGAAGGGAGGAAGTTAAATACAAATTATTTATATGCATTAATTTAAGAGCATCTACTTAGAAGAAACCAAATAGTCAATCGCCCTCATATCATAGTGTTTTTTAACAAAATATTTTTTTAAGGGAAACGTTCCAGGAGGGATGAAGCGTGCATCAGGTGCTTTCTAGGCAGGATTACACAGTTTCAGTTACAGAGGATTTTACCACAGTCCCCTTCGGCTGTCCAAAGGCTTAGGCTATGCATCCTTTTTTCAGTAAAGGCCAAGACCATTCCTAGACGTGTTTCTGGTTTCAGGGCAGTCTGCAGCGAGCTACTGGCCAGGGATTCAGACCCTGGGGACCGAGTCCTGTGAACCCAGCACAGAGCAAATCCCTTCTCCCCGTCTCCTCTGGATTCCAGGTTCATACCACAGAAACAGGCCCGCAGATACCCACTTCTGAGTTCTGGTACCTGCTGTGGGACAAAGACAGCTTCCCTAAATTGAACAGATGCTTAACTCTTGGCCTTAATTCAATGCGTCAGTCAGCCCAAGAAAGTCAATGGAGTCATTTAGGAGCTTTGGGCTTGGCCAAGTGTGAAGAGGGATTGAGGTCTCTAGAGATTCAGTGGTCAGAAGCCTGTGGCTGCTTCATCTTCTGAGCTTTTCCTGTCAGAGCTGCCTTGGTGGAGAGTTAGGAAGATCAAGGGAAAACACAGAAGTGTGCATTACAACAGGCATGGTTTTGGCTTCTGACTTGGGTTTTTTTGAGTGCAAACACAAACTCTGCTGTTCTTTAGCACCCCTCAACATTTCTAAACTTTTACACTTTGGAGGCATTTGTAAGCTCTCAAGGAGCATTTCTCAGTGTCTGTATTTTTATTTTTTCTTAACTTATCTTTTATTATGGGTTGTTCAGAGAAGAGTCAGGGAGGTGCAATATGATCAAAAATCCAGCCACTAAGTGTCCACAATGCCTAATTTGTTCCTGCATTCAGTTCTCCAGTCACTTTAATTAATTATGTCTTAGTCTTGTGAACTTTAAAGTTTCAGCCCTGCAGATGGTTCAGTATGGACAGACCCACAGGCAGGCATGGATCTGATTCTAATGGGGCTGTATAAGAGCAGATGGTTTCTACCAAGTCACTCCCTGCAGCAGATCAAGGCCTTAGAGAAGAAGTGTCATTCCCTGGTTGCTGTATCCCAGTCACATTAAAAGCACTTTTTGCATTATCTTTATTTTTTTTATCTTTACCCCAGAAACTTTAACAAAAGAAGCCAATAGTGCAATGGATTGTGTTCAGTGACACGTTACTAGTTTTATTAATATTAAAATAATTACTGATTCTTTATGGGAAAAAAAAAATCAACTCTAATAACTAAGGCTAAACAGCCTTCCCTGGTTAATGTCAGAAGATTGATTTTAAAAAGTTACCGTACATACAGAATGCATCTAAATATTCCTTTGCAGCAAATTAATGGTTAGATTAATTATTGTGCCCGAGACTTTCAAGTCCACAAGTCTCAAGACTTCCCGAAAGAGCACATTCAATCACGCCGTGCTGTTGTATGTTAAGTCAGAATAAAGCAATATTTTAACCTCTGTCAAGTAAATTTGGAAAAGAAATTATGAAGGTGTACGTCTTTTTTTTTTGGTTTTTTTTTTGGTTAAGGCAGTTAAAACATTCATATTCACAGCCTTCATTCAGCAAGTCTTATTTTGGGTTTCTACTTTGATTTTGGGGTTTCTTTTAAAGATAAAGTTGCTGAAATTGTCTTGTTTACAGAACTTTCTACAGCTGTAATCTTTGCTGTGTGTTTTCAGTAGAAATATACTCAAGTCCCTTCTGAAAAGACTCAGAACTTTAGTTGTATCCATGAGGTGGATCACCGTGAGGTTTGGTGTCCTGTGTGGCGAGCTGGGTACAATCTCACTGTGTGTGAACTGAGCTGACTCTGGTGGGTGTGGCCCCAAGCCCACACCACATAAACCCTTTCAAAGACAGGGTGTATTAGGTGGGGCTCAGCTTTGCATCCCTACAGTCATATGGCTCTTCTGTCAATATCATTTGCATCCCACCGTCTGAGGCCATGAGAAAAGTGAGCTTGCCTCTGCCCATAAGCCCTGTGAACATACCTGTAGCATAAAAGGTGGTTACTATATAAAGCTCTGGTTCAACAATTTGTAAAGTGTGATCGCTGTTAATAGTGTTCACATGAATTTCATCAAGATGGTCTTTCTGCTGTGAAGTGCAGAATCCTGCCCAAATTGATGTCTAAAAATTGAATCTTTTCATAAGACATAAGACCTTATTGCCTCCAAATTGCTCTAAACTGCAAATTCACCTCTGGCAACATAATGGAAACACACAGCCAGATTTCAGTTGAAGAAAGAAGCATATCACAGGCAATGGCTTTACGGGGAGAATGTGTTCATGCAGCACCCCAGAAAGACCCAGAAAGAGGGGATGAGCACTGTATTTAAGAGAATGAAATGTTTAGGTTGAATGATGAAGATCTGAAATGGTGAGGATATCTTCGATTCATGTTAGAGATGCGATCTTGTACTCAGCAAAGGATGTGTGACTGTTATATGTTAACTGTTCTATTCAGTTTTCAGCATGTTTGAATAGAGAGACATTAATATTAACCATATGACAGACTATTGTATTATTTGTTAAGAGTATCACTTCAGATCTTATTGAAACTGTCATTTTTTTGCAGAGGAAAACAAAAGGGTTTGAAAACACCAAACTAGGTGGCCTTAATGTCATTTATGTGATTCTCTAACGCAACTGTTTTCCTCTATGGATCTTCCTATTTTACAGTGAATGGGACAACATTTTCTCTGAGGTCTGACAACTAATTCAGTAAAGGATCTGTAAGAAAGTTGTACTGAAACAGCCAAAATGGTAGGCCAAATTTTGCTTTGCTTCAGATCCCATTGAACTCAGTGGATTGGAAGGGATATGAGTCAGTGCAAAATGCAGTTCATTCCTAAAATTACACCTGGTCCCAGCCTTGGAAACAATCTGTAATCCCCCTCGAAGAGGCTGTGAACTCAGTTGTTTACCTGTAACACAATTAAAAATTTTATCTGACCTATGAAGTTCCAGGTGTAGTCTGGTGTGAAAATTTACACACGTAGTATTGCATTCAAGCAAGCTGGGCAAACAGCTGACTAAATAAATTCAACTTTCTCTGAACTGACCAGAGAAAGCCTGTCTCTCTTCAGCTTAATCCTGTGGAGTAGAATTATGAAGGGTGTGTATCCTGATCTTTTTCTTTTCTTTTGTTTAGAATTTCTTGAAAACCAATCCAATAACCCTAAAAAAACCCCAAAACAGTAGAACAATCCCAGCATTTGAAATAGGAGATGTAGGTAAGTATGGGCACATTTCATGGTTTTAATAATTGAAAAACTCTTCAGTACCCCATGACCCAAAACTGAAATCTTTTAATTTTTGCAGAATCATGCTTAGATCAACAAATACTTCCATGGCAAAAGAGCTTTTCAGGATGTTTTAGTGTCCGGCCACGTAGCCATGGTCTCAGCTGGTGTAGTCAATGCAGTATGACAGGGCATATTAATAGAGGATCACACCCCAAGTCTGTATTACTCCAAGTCCAGTGTAGTGTGACAAAGCTTACCAGTCTACCACATGATGTAAGCACAGCTACAGTGATTTATGGAGCTACCTGCCTTTTGCTTATGAAAATCATAGCAGTGTGTGAACACTCAGTGGAATATGGTGTGATGTCCATTGGCTGAGTGATTGGTTTGTTGGGTGTATCCATCACAGGGGCTGAGTGTCTCTGTCCAGGTTGTAGTGACCATGTGGCTAATTCCAAAGTCACTCATCAGAATCCTACAGCTCCAGGTTTAAAATGTGAAAAGAAAACACAATGAGTTGATGGCATGTGCTTATGACCAGTTATGTGCTTGTTATCTTCCTGAATTGAAGTGTTCAATTAATTCGTGTCTACTTCTCATGTGAGCAGGGGTAAAATCTGGATCACTTTTCCCAATTCATCCCAAGCTTCCTTTAGTCTAATTTTGGACGTTACTTGAGTATTTCTTACTCTTATAAAAAAATCCTGAAAATGAAAACCAAAGAATTCTTTCAGAGTCCTAGTGCAGTGTATGAAATTGAAGCTTGAAGGAGCAGATCTGGAATAAAAACTGGTTTTGAAAGTGGTATTCCTATCAATTGCCTTTCAATAAAATGGAATTTCCCTATAAACTGTTTATCAATTGGGAAAACAATGAGTTTATAAAGTGATTTATTCTCTAATCATGAATTTAAAATGCTCATCTTCAAGCTGATTTGGGAAAAGAAAATATTTAGTATAGATTTTTCAGCTTTTATAATCTGGTTGTTTGTTGTTTTTTTTTAAATTTAATTTCAGTAGCCCAACAGGGCAATGATCCCCTTTCCTGTTCTGTCTAACACAGTCATAAAGTCTGTCCCCTTTTGTGGTCCAAATGCTGGAGTACAAGATTTTATCTAAATTTTATTTAAAAGTTATTCATAGAATAATATATTTATCTGGCTGAAAACATAATGTACTGCATTATTGCTGAATTTACAGCAAGATTATGCTGTTGTGGTGTTGATGTCTGCTCACAGGAAAGCAACTGTGACACCCGGGGTTCAGGTTTTAGACTTGGCACTTCTAAATCATCATATCAAATGGGATGATTATATTTTAAATAGCAAAGTTCAAACGTGACATAGAAATGAGATAGCTACAACAGCAGTAAACTTATTAAGAAAGTGGGTTTGTGTTTGGTTTTTTTGTTTTGTTTTTTTGTTTGGTTTTTTTTTAATTTTTATTCCATAGCAATGAGAGGATTGGCCCATGGGAATTGGTAGTCTCCTGTGATAAATACAGTCACAGAATCTATTAGTGATGGTGGAAATTCATTGCTGTAGCCCAGAACTACAAAAGCTGCAGTGGAGAAAGACAGTCATCCGGTGTCTGCTGCAGGGGATCAAAGTGTTTTCATCTTAATAAAAACCAATATAGTTGTTTTTCTTCTGAAACTGCCATAAAAGGTAAATTACTTGAATTTATTAAGGACCATGGTGACAGTGTTGGAGAAAATGAAAAGGGGTAGAAATTCCCAAATTTGTAATGCTTTTCCTGTCCCTTGGGACAAAATTAATTATGTTTTGATTCTTTATTATTACAGCACGATTTTCAGTGCTGCAGAGACAGAGTGATCACACCTCACTGACAGCATGCATGACCCTTCCTTGCTTGAAAAGATTTAGCAGACTCCTCTTTGATCAACAGCCTATAAACAAGGAGTGATTTTCTAGTACCCCACAAGGCTGTTCTCGTGCAAGTTTTCCCAGATAAACAATAAAGTAAAAATACAACAAGAGCACTATCATGTGGTTTTGTTGGGGTTTTTTATATAAGAAACTATATTTAATTTTATAACTACAATGGAGAGATGTTATTCATAATTGAAGACTGTAAATAACATGTGTAAATGGCATGGAAATCCTGTATTTGTACCGTAGCTTTTACTAATACATTTTCTTAACATTGTCAGGGGGAGACCTACATGCAATTTAAGGGTTTTTTTCTTCAACAGGGATAATGGTCTGTACCACATCACTATAGTGAACTGGGCATTGATGTACCTTTGTCCTTATTCTTCTTTTTGCATTGCAAGGCCCACTTATGTTCTGTTCCATGCCTGCTCTGGTTTTCCTCAATTCTCCGAGTTTGTAATGATTCAGCATCTTTATTCACGTTCAGTTTTACCTTGCCTTCAGAGTCAAGAGTCTCAGCCTGACATCTGGGACACTGGGGATGTCTGCTGAGTAAATTTAAGGCCTAAAACAATTTTATGCACTTACATTTGTCTGCTTTGGGTTGACCTAATAGGAAGTCTTTCCCTCGAAGGATTTATGCAGCCCATGCTGCAAGGTGTTTTCCTGCCATTCCTTCACATCTGCCACTATCAACATTTCCAGCCTCTTCAGTCAGCTGCTCTCTTTGAGTTCTCCTGCCCAGCACTGGGAAGTACTGTGAGATTACAGACCAGAAGCCTCAGACTTCTTTTAGCAAACCAAAGACCAGAAGTCATCTGAAATGTCCTGAGCTAGAGCTTCAGATGTGACTTTCTGCCTCTTACTACTAAAATGTCTCCAAAGGTTAAGATTCTCTAATATGCATTGCATTAAATTATGTAATATAAATAATGCCAAAGTTCATAAAATTAAGACTTTTATGGCAAATATTATTTTTAATGTATGTCTTGCTTTGAAGGAAGATGAAACAAGCTCCCAGTAGTGTAAATAAAACAATAATACAAGATTAGAAAAGGATAAAAAGAATAATATTCTAAAATAAAAAATAGTTCTCTGAAATAAGCAGTAGTTGTTGAAGGTTATCGAGATCCATTAGGGAAATGAAGCAGATTCAGTGAGGCTGTTTTGTAAGTCATATGTCTCAGACTTGTCTCAAGGAATTCAGACTCAGAGCTTCCCTTGCTTGACGATACATTAAGATGTAAGGTGTTTCCTCCATAACACGAATCTTACCCAGCACAGATCCAAGTATTGCATACCTGAGTGTGAGCAGGACAGAAACACAGCCTAGGTTTCATTTTGGCTTTTTGACTCCTGCTAAACTCACTTGCTTTAGGTTATCTCTGATCTCTTCCAAGAAAGAATAAATGAATATCAAAAAAAAAAAAAAGACATGAAGGCTTGATAATTGTTTTTTAAAAAAATCTATGAATTGGTATTAAGATTGAAGCCATCTGCTTAACTTGAGTGTTCTAGAAATAGCTGAGGTTTTGACTGTTCTTGATGAATGAAACAGCAGGTTGTAGAAGTATAACCACCCCAGCAAGAGACACACTGTGAACAACTGGAAAATAGGGTAGGGAGCTTCTCCTGGCTTTGGCACAGCTTTTTCCATGTGTGAGAACAGATGGATTTTGCATCAGACCTTTTTTTCTGCCTCAGGTCTTTCTTATTTCAGTGAAATTGTGATCATCAGCATTAGTTTGTTTTTTTCAGTTACTGACTTAAAAATTTTGGGATCCTTTAAAGTGTTGAATTTTGGAAATAGACTTCTGAAGAAAAAGGTATTTCTTCTGTGACTTTTTTTAACCATCTTTAATTAAATTGCTTATGTTAACTGTATTTTTTTTAAATTAGGTGTTACACATCTAAATTACAAATGCTTATATTTTCATCATGCTAGTAGGGAATGGGTAAGATCTGTGTTTCTCTCCTGATTTAGCTCAAAATGCCCCTGCTCGTTGTAGGGGGCTGGACAAGATGACCTTTAAAGGTCCCTTCCAACCCAAACTACGCTAATCATGTTCAAGTTAGTTCTTTTACGTATCAAATTGGCCATAAAATGTTGGAGACTTCTGTGCACATCAGCTGCAACTTTGGGTTTTACACAAAAAGGTACATGAGATATTGACAAAGGCAAAATGACTATATAAAACTTCCAGGTCAGACTGGTGGTGTATGAGTCGCAGCTGTTTCACTGAGACCACAGTTAATGTGAAGGGAATGAGGCTCCCAATGGAGGATATTTGTGGTGGCTCAGGAGTTGAGCTGGCTGAAATGAAACCCAGGTTTCTACCTTTGCAGTGTTAACCTGTGCTTCTTTCTAAAGGCGACCCACAGGGTGGCTACGGCTCCTCCACCAGTGACTGTATCGAAAGACAGGTGACAGCACTGACTTCTGTGAAGGTTCCTCATTAAATCAAAATGAAATACTATGAACTAAAAATTGATGGATCTGCTTTTCCCAGGTATTTCCACATTATATGAAGTGCCAGCAGTGATGCTGATTCACAGTTTCTGAGGCTGTGGCCCATGATTTGACCCATTAGTTCCCACTGTGTGAGCTGAGGCAGTCTGAGCAGAAATATTTCTGCCCAGCAGGGTAACCTCAGAACATCATTAAATCAGTTTGACTCCAACAAACCTCATTTTTTATACTTCATTGTATATTCTCCTTGATTATTGCAGAAGTGAAGCTGCTTCCAACTTGAAGTTGTTCTTGCTGATCTGTCTTTGCCAGTGTAAGTGGTTGTGATCACTGAGGTCCAGTTCTGACAGTGCTGTAAGGTCCTCCAGCTCTACACATCAGAGCTGGCTCTCGCAGTACAAAATCATGTATATATCATAGAATGGTATGGTTTGGAAGAGACCTTAAAGATATCTAGTTCCAAGCCCCCGCAATGGGCAAGGCCACCTTACAATAGACCAGGTTACTCCAAGTCCCATCCAACCTGGCCTTGAAAACTTGCAGGGCTGCAGCATCCCCAGCTTCCCTGGGCAGCCTGTTCCAGTGCCTCACCACCCTCCCAGGGAAGACAAATGTACAAGCAAAACTCTCTCTACTTGTTCTGCAGCATTCCTATGCATTCAGATCTTAGCATGGATCAGCTGCCAGGCTGATCTTTCACATTGTCCATTTTATTCAGCAAAGCTATCTCTTAGAAAAACATTCTATGCTGCTTCTCTTTATGCTGTATAGAGAAGCAGTGAAGGCAAATTCATCCTGTTGGCATTTTCACATCAGCTAAGAGCAGTATGACTTTTTCCAAAGCAGCTCAGGAGGCAAACTCTAAAATGCTGATCTATCTGGGCAGAGCAGGTTTTGTCCATGTATGTTCTTATCCAATATGTCTTTCTTTCTAAGAAGCCTTTCTTCCAAGAACCCATGCTCCTAAAAACATTAAGCAAAGATAAGACCAGAGATGTGCTCTGTCTTCTGTGCAGAGGGGACAGGGCCACAAGTAAGTGCTAATTACCAGAAACCTATTCAGCTGATTCCACTCTTATTTGCACAGACAGATGATGCTAAAATGACTCTATGGTTTGGTCATATTTATTTACAGGCTGTGATATATAGAAACTCTTTGAAATTGTCTGTGGTTTTAATATCTTGGACTTTGACTGCTCAGGACAGCATTTACCACTCTCCTTATTCTCCATCTGCTTCATTTGTCTAATGGACATTTCTGTGATATAGAGAGCAGTAATTACCCCTTGCTGGATGTGTGAGTGTTGCTGCAAACCCCACATCACCTTCTGGCAAGCAGAGCAAGTTAGTCCTCCCTTAAGCCTTGCAGGCTGTGCTCTAGGTTGTGGGGAAGTGTCCCACTGGCAAGGAACCAAGTTTCATAGTAGAGGAGGCCTCCTAAGTTAAAAATTAAATACTTTCCCAAGGCTGAGATAAAAGGGCAACTTGGAAAAAAACACTAGAGACATCACAGCCCTTTAAAACAAGGCTCCTCTGTAACCCCATAGGGATTGGCAACGAAGGTGTGATTTTCATTTCAATTTATCCAGTAAGGAGTAGTGTAGCTTTGTTTTTACATTAATTTAAAGCTGTCTCTAGATGGCTTCAGAGAGCAGAGAGAACAGATCACTGCAGGAATGGTCGTGCTGTAGGAAGGTATTGTAGCTCACAGGCAACTTCCCATCTTTGTGGGTAGGATCCAGGCATCAGCACTCTGCCTGTCTCCCTTAATTAGCTGAGAGAAGACCAAACAGTGCCCTGCATTCCTTGCTTGCTAACTGCTGCTGAAACCTGGAGGAAATCCCTGTACTAGAAGCACTTTAAAATGGAACAGAGGTGATGGAAATGTAGTTTGTTCACTATGAATATATCCAGCTGGGATAGCTGGAATAACTGCAAGGGAAGAGCTGCCTTTGGAAATCATGTGCCTGATTTATTCATTAAATACTTTTTCAGTCCTCAGAAATAAAACTGAAATTATTGGTTCCCATAACTAATGTTTATAGCCACAAATCCAATATTTCAGATTTTTTGCTGAGCACTTAACAAGTAGAGTCAATCAGGCTTCATTTAAATAGGTGAACTTTTATTGTAGAGTTACACCCGGTTTCATGCTTTCCTTTACTGATCACTAGATCTTTTCTATATCACATAAAATTATGTTTAGCTTAAAACTGATCTGTAGATATGTCTGAAACAGCACCTAATGTAAACATGAAGTCTGAGTGTTCTTAATGCTTAAGGTGAGTCTTGTTAAACCTTTTAAGCAGCCGAAAGTCTTGAACCATTCACTGAAATAAGACAACTGTTTGATTTCAACAAAATGGATCCTGCTGTCAATAAAATCACTGGCAAACTCTTGAGCTGGATTTGGGGCTTCTGAGTATATATATATATACATATAT
>VXAU01005694.1:246865-308609 GCA_013399695.1 Formicarius rufipectus | reverse complement strand
TGTTTTCATCAAACCAGTCTTTTAGATGGAATGTTTCCTGGTTGTACCTGTGCAGACCTGGGGAGAGCCTTTCACTCCCACCAACAAATGCATCAGTAGGAAATCAGTGGAGAGGATGTGCTTGTGTCTAACTGAATGCAGAACTGCAGAGTCCTTTGGCTATGCCTGTATTTTTTCTGGAGGGAGACTATGATAAGACACTGAGTGAGCATCTGAATTTTTAGTATGGCTTTTTGCATGCAAATGTTACATTTCTCCAGCATTAACACTTTATTGCTTGCCAGTAATACAGAGAGTAATCCAGTCAGATTTTCTGATAAGATGTTTGTTACCATGTGGGACCCCAGGCTACACATTAAATCTGTGCTTTTGAAAATGTTTGTTGGAAGAAATTTGTTGCAGAGGGCAGACTTCCTTTCTTAGCGGACAGTACCCTCCTCTGAGGAGAGCAGCTCTCTGTGGGTGTGCATTTTGATGACGGTGATTGAGCAGTGATTGTCACGTTTTATCAGCGAACGTTTATCACTTCATTCTCAACCTCCTCCACCTACGCAGGTGTTCTTCACTTGATGGAACACGAAGAGGAGTATATTTTCACCCTGCCCAGTGCCTATGCTCGCTCGATACTTACTATCCCATGGGTGGAGCTTGGAGGGAAAGTCAACATCAACTGTGCCAGGACTGGCTATTCCGCCACCGTCACATTCCACACCAAGCCGTTCTATGGAGGGAAGGTCCACAGGTACGGGAATTACTGTCTTACTCTTCTTACCTGCTACTGGATTTCAGTGGGAAGGCTGTCAGGCATATGTTCAGTTCTTCTGTTGGAGTATTTTATAGCCAGCTGAATTTCTTTTCCTCTTAGTGTTGGAGATGACTTACAGCTTTAGAGCACAGTTTACTGTAGTCATACATATTATCACGTTTAACTGAATTGGGTATGTTTATCTCATTAAAACAAAGTGAATGTGTCTCGCCAGGCTTTGTTGCTTGTAAAAGCTGCTGTAAGGGCAGGATCAGAAAAATGCATGTGGAGAAGGCAATGTTTCTGCTCATCAGCTGCTGCTTCTGTGTGAGTCTGTAGGTGAGCTGGTGTTCCAGGTGAAGCTACTGAAGAGAAGGCAAAGTGTCACTGCCCATAGTGGTAGCTCCCTAACGGGGAATCCCATTTTTAATCTGAAGTTCCAGATGATGAAACTGTTAGTTACATGATTTTTGTTCCCCTTTATCAAGGGTGTGAAGAGGCACTGGGTAAGATAGCTTCCTGTCTTGCTTCCGTGCTCAAGTTGATGTCCCAGTCATTAATACACAGACCCCTTTTTTGTTCCACTCTGGACTGTCACAGTGTCCATGAGAAGACTGTGCTTTTGCGTGATTGCCTCTGTTTTATTTCAGTTGGTCTAATTACTCTTCTGTATGTCTATCAGCCATTTCAATGTTGTACTCAGGCAAATATCCTCATGGGCTGTTTCGACAGGTTTTTTATCTAAAAGATGTCTATTAATAATTCATGCATCAGGGTGAGTGAAAATTTTGTAAAGTTGTGTGGTATTAGTTTGGTAATTTAGTTTACAGATTACTTGACATGGCTTGTCAAAGCATATGTGTCATGTTCTTAGACATACACACAAAACTTCTCCCTGCATTTTGGTTTTCTAGTCCTACCTGTCTGTTTTGCAGACTCTCAAACCAGTTCGTGGACTGCTGAGGTAGCTTTAATCATTGCCTTTCAGCAGTTGAAAAATAAACGTGTAGAGTTAAGGAAGAAAACAGAGGTACCTGCGGTCTTTGCTGTGGGTCTCTGATAGCATTGTGTTCAGGTGTGAAAATAACCTGTGTTGAAAATGTCACACGAATGTCAGGAGTTGTTCCAGGCTGCTGAGGTAACCAGCTCTGGCTTAGAGCCAAGTATCAGTTTTAAGTTGGGTTACTGCTGTACTTTGGGAGAGTGTCATCCCAAAGCTATTGCTGTGTTAGAAGTGCTTTCCTGGGATGAGTCTTTTGGTTTTGGAGGCAGTGTCACTGCTTCGCTTGAATAGCTGCCTTATAGGTGTAGAAAGCTGCTTGTAAACCTTAGCTGTGGTGGTGCTTACATGTGCTGATAATAAACGGTACCAGTTATTTCTGTGGTCCTTTTTCTCTGGAATTAGGGTTACAGCCGAAGTGAAACACAATCCCACAAACACCATCGTGTGCAAGGCACAGGGAGAGTGGAACGGGACGCTGGAATTCACTTACAGCAACGGAGACACCAAAGTGATTGACACCAACAAGCTGCCTGTTATCAGGAAAAGGATCAGGCCCATAGCAAAGCAGGGCCCGCTGGAGTCCAGGTAAGGGCAGGGCTGTTGGGGTGTTCTGCTTCTGAAGCTCAGGTGGCAGCAGAGCAGGGGGACAAACTACACCTGTAAACGGAGTGGGTCAAAAACGCCTCCCTTCCTGCAGCACATCAGGCTGGGCACGGAGCCTGAGCGGTGTGTGGGTTTCTTGGAGCATGAATTGCAGGGTGGTGATGAGCCCATCAGTTCTGTAGATGGGGAAAATGCATGGATGTGGTAATGAGCATTGGGAAATGGGGAATGCAGTGTTTTCGCCTGCTTCTTTGAGGGATTGCAACGTGGTAGGCAAATCAGTCAGTTTATTGCAAGTAGTGTTGCATCATGTAATTTAAACTGGTATTTAATGTTTGAGGTGTATTAGAATATATATATATATGTATGAAGGTGTGGAAAATGTGGTGCAACGTGAGTTATAAATACACACACACAACATGGTTTTAAGGCTCTTGGCATCCACATCGTGTGCCTAACTCTGATTAAGTACATTAGGAAAAAACATACTCTGTTATTCACTGTCAATAACTGTTGATGCGTATCTTCAGAAAAATAAATACTTTTATTGACTTTAGGAACATTTTATTGGAGGATGTAAAAACAGAAGTTAAACTTGTTATCGGTAAACATCTTATCTTTATTGTACAAAGGTGCCTTGAGTCATTGTGCAGGGTCAGATCGTTTTTCTACTTTTAAGACAGCCTGCTTATCCAGAAACTCATTTTTCCCCTGTAGTTCATAACACAAAGACTGTAGTAACTAAGGAACCCAGTAGCTCTGCAATGTGTTTATTGTATTTTTTAGATACTAGTAAGCAAATTACAACTATCCAGTGTCTCTGAAGGTTTTGCAGTTTATCAAATTGAAAACAGAAACTCACTGAAACACTCCTGGAAACATATGAAAGCTGCAGTTGGTTCCAGAAGGAGAGCAAGTTCAGATTAGATATTAGGAAAAAATGCTGTACTGTGAGGGTGGTGAGGCACTGGAACAGGGTGCCCAGAAAAGTTGTGGCTGCCCTATCCCTGAGTGTGTTCAAGGCCAGGTTGGAAAGGGTTCTGAGCAAGCTGGTCTGAACCAGGTGTCCTTGCCCCAGGCAGAGGGGTTGGAACTGGGTGACCTTTAAGGTGCCTTCCAGCCCAGCCCATTCTGTGGTTGTTTTTGGTGTTTTTCTGGGCCAAGTTTGTGTTAGGCTAATACAAGACATTGCATCCAAATGTGGTCAGCTGTGTGAGAAACATGGTTGGTTATATACTGGTAATTACTGGGACTGGAGAGCACAGACCTAGAAGGGCTCCCTGGAATCAGTGCATCAATTCCTCTGTTAGTGACCTGGTGGGAACAGTCAGTGTCAAATTTAATGCTCTCTTGACTTTTGGCTGACACTGCCTTAAATTCAGAAATCTAACCACAAATAAACACAGGATAAATGCCTGTCATTTGAGCGTGAATCGTCAGTAAATAATGTGAACTGGAAATTATAAAAATCAATCTGCCTGCCTTGAGGAAAAAAAGCTCAGGTGGTGAAGAGTCAGGAACATGAACCGAAGCTGCCGAGAAAATTAACTTGCGAGGCAAGACACCAGGAGTGGAGCAGATGTGAA
The DNA here is from genome assembly GCA_013399695.1 of Formicarius rufipectus. Classification (NCBI taxonomy): domain Eukaryota; kingdom Metazoa; phylum Chordata; class Aves; order Passeriformes; family Formicariidae; genus Formicarius; species Formicarius rufipectus. The sequence goes on along the minus strand of VXAU01005694.1, from coordinate 304,672 downwards.
AATCTGGGGCACAAACACGATGGATATCCCAGGAGAGGGATGGTTCCCGAGCTCTGTGACTTGCCAGAGCAGCGTGGAGAGCGTGGCAGCATCCTGCCACTGCCCAGCCGTGCTGGGGCAGGCAGGGGTGTTCTCACGCTGTGCCCTGTGCTCCCTGTCCACCACCAGGCGCCTGTGGCAGCACGTCACCAACGCCCTGAAGGAAGGAAACATCGATGCAGCCACGGAACACAAGCACCGCCTGGAAGAGAGACAGCGGGCAGAGGAGAGGCAGCGAGCGGCCCTCACAACACCCTGGAAACCCAAATATTTTGTCAAAGAGGTACTTTGAGTCTCTTCTTTTAGAGACCCTTTCGTGTGTTTGTGCATTTGCTGATACAAGTGAGTGAATGGCTGTGGTTTTTTTTACCGTGGGCTAGTGTTGTTGTGTACCACTTGTTGCTTTAAATTCTCCTCTTGACGGAGTCTGGCTCTTGAAGGAGACCAGTGGGGTTTTCCATGTCTATATTGTAAACTTGTTCCTTTTTCTTCAGTTGGATTTATTTTGATATGGAGTTTTGGTCCCTGATGTTAGGCACTTAAAGGGATGTGTTTTTCTATAAAATCCAGCCTGCCCTTTGCAAATGCTGCATACTCATCCTCTGCTAATCCTGGTCTCTGCACACTAAAATGAGCACAGTCTAGGGATAATTACCCAATGTAACAAAGCATGGGCATCCTAAACACAGTCTTGGATTTCATCTGCATGAAAGGAAATGGATTTTGCTGAGTTTGTCTTTGCCTTTTCTTGGAGGAGAAATAATACTAATGGAGGGAATTGCTGTCGCATCAGCCTGTGTGTGCAGCTGTTTAAACCAGCAGTTCATCTGTTGCATCTTAGCATTGCTTGTCTTCTTCCTCGTAGTTTTCCCCCTCACTCTCATTACTTGTCAGCTCATTAAACACAGGATTTCCAGATGACTGGGGAGACTTTTTGTTGTTTAGTCTTATTTTATCTGTTATGTGGACATACACAGATCTAGTATTTATAAGTATTATTTGTAAACTCTCCTTAATTTTCTTGCAGGGCGATGGCTGGCTGTACTTGAATCCTCTCTGGAAGACCCACTGACAGCAGAGAGCAGTTGCTCATAACTTTACCTGCAAGGCATTAAAATGATGCAGTATGTAACTTCAGGATGTCATGGGATAGGTCCTCTTATCAGAAGATGCCTATGGGAAGCTATGTACTGTGAATGATGCATCTCAAAACAACTACAAGCTCGAGCCTATTCAGGACCCATTTTGTGTGTATGGATACACAGACACACACGCACACATCCCGAAATACACACGTATGTACACACAGTGTGTATGTGTTTGTGTGGGTATTATTTACACTACATGTAAACAAGTATAAACAGTAACAGTGATTCAAAGACCTTTTCCTCTAAGTGTTAGGGCACAGAACTCCAGCTGGACTCAGCTGGGGTTCCCTGAGTTGTGTGCTTGCAGGATCAGGCCCTGTGCTAGTATTTAAGAAAATACTTTTTTATTAGTACTGGTTAAGGTTTTTCTATTTTTCACTTTTGCCAAAAATGTTTTGCACTTCAAATGTGACATGTCTCTTACTGGCAGTAGTTCTGTCTGAAGTCACTGAGTAACTCACTTTGACATAAGAATGACACACTGACTTGCTCTCGGGATGCTGATTTAAGGGCATGTTTCCTCTCACTTACAAGTGTGAATTTTCTGCCATCCTGTAAGAAGCAGCAATACCTTCTCCAGAACGTTGTTCCTGCTAACCTGTTTTGTCCTCACTCTTTTGTCTGTCCATACTTCAGCTGTTTGATTGATCTCTGGTCAGCCGTGACCAGCTGCTCTGGTGATTCTCTGGTACTGCCGTGCCAGTACTTCTGGCTTACATGTTCTGCTGTATCCCTTCTGGCAGATGTAGCTGCAGTGTTCCAGCCCACTCCTGCCTCAGCTTTCCACCCCCCGTTGGAGAGGCATGGCACAGCCCTGGGCTCTGCTGGGGACAGGCTGGTCACAGCCTTTGCCTTCCCAGTGAAACCCCTGCTGGTGTGGTGGGGCTGTGCAGGAGAGCCCTGTCCTGGTGCGTCGCTGTGATGGGCCTGAGCTTCCCCCACCAGCCCAGAGGTGGGTTCTGTGCACTGCTCTGGAAAAACGGAGCTGCTCAGAGCCCCTAAGCCATTTTAAGGCTCCAAGCAGCCATGTATTTCAAGTTTCTTGTTGCATTTGACCCAGAGCATTGCTTCTGGATGGAACATTTGGATGAGTAGAGATGATGTAAGTAGCCTCCTCAGACAAATAATTTTCTGATGTTAAAGTAACATTTTAGCGCATCATTACACTGAGGCAAAACTTTATTAATGAAACAAATAAAATGGGATACAATTTGTTTAGTAGAGTTAAAAAAGAAAAAAAAAGGTAAAGAATTCTGTAGCTTGATCTTTCTTTGTAGGAAAACCACTATAACACTGAGAAGGTGGACTCTAAAAGTGTGTTAAGGCTTTGTTGCTTTCTAGATTATGTTTGTTGAACGTGAAGATGTTTCTGGGCGAGGTGGCAGCAAAAGGCACATGTAAGATGTGCTGCCTTCTGTTCAGTGCTTCTTTCCACAGTCCCCCGTAAAGAAACCACTGTAGTTGTAACACACAGTAGCATGGATGCCTACCTGTCTGTAGTACTGGTTAATTTTGTGCCTTTTGTCTGTCTTAATACACTAATTTGTGCTTCATGGATGTTACACAAAGATACTTAGGTCAAAGCACTGCTCCCATCTGTCCCTCTGCATCCTGAAATTGGGTTTTTTGGTAGATGTCAGAATCTCTTGAGCAACTCAAAAGGCTGAGCGGAGGTGTGTACACAAGGAAAGATGCCATTAGTTGTTCCTTTGGACATAATATTTAATAGATCCTTTACATTTGAGCTTCAGATCCCTATTTAATGAAGGTGTGGCTTCCTTTTCATCCTAAATTGTTTTTTTGTCTGTTTGTGCTTTTTAATTTTTTTTTTTCCACATTAGAAAGATTCATGTTCTAAATGATTTAAGTCCTATTTTTTAAAAGAAGTGGACTGTATGAGCTTGGTTTTGTAACTGACACTTTTTTTTTTAAAGGAAAAATCTTATTTTTTAGGAATAGTCGATGTTACAGTTTTCTGTAACAAAACCAAAATGATGTTGTCATAGTATTTACCGAACTTGGCTACCAAGTATCATCAGGAAAATGTGTACTTTATTATCACCTGCAAGAATTCACTTTATAACAGATTCACTTGTGTTCTAGAGGTTAGTCTGATAAGTACTTAGAAGCATTCCTACAGTTTGTACTATCATCACAAAGAACAATGGAAAAAGCAGAACTAAACACATGGAACATCCTCCCAGAACTCTTTCACACACCAAAGAACAAGACACACACTCACTAAAATAGCCATTACAGACCTCTCTGTGTCAGGCATGCAGGCCTGTGCCACTGAAGGAGTGGACCTCCTTCAGCTCTGATGGTGTGACTGTTGAGGCTACAGAGGTGCTGCAGCCTTTCTTTTAAGGAGAAATTGGTTAGTTTTTTGCTTGTATTTTATTGAAGATCTTTTCTGTCTGCATGGTTGGTTGCTCTGCATGCCGAGAACATTCCACTTGTGCTCTGATCAATGTTTTGTTTCATTCTGATGCTGTGAAGAATCCCCTGATGCCATTACCACTTGTTTCTTTCCCAGAGTGACTTGGGAGACACAAACATATATAAACAGTCCTTTCTGAAGAGATCCCATCAGTGAGAGATTCCAGAATAGGATTCACAAGTGTCATTTTATTTTCTGATAGTTACGTCTTTGGTATATTTTACAGGACTGAAAAGTAAATATTCATAAGCCTTATTCTGTAGGTTGTTCCAATAGCTGTCTTGGAATTGCAAGTAAATACTTTCCTTTTCAAGTAGCCAATGTACACTGAATTGTAATGTAAAAACCTTCATGTACTTCAGATTTTTTGTGTGCACACCTGTAGAAAGCCTATGCAACCTTTTCTTTCTTAAATTAGAAATGTTCAGAAGGAAAATTTATATCTTTATCATTTAAAAGATGCTCTGGCAGTCTCTTCTGATTTGCCTTCCTTTCATAATTTGTGAATTTAAAATGAGAATGCTCATGAATAAAAGACTTGTTTCATTTAGTAGTGGGATGCCCTGTGTCTTTCCATGGGAGCATTAGTTAGCCTGTATGGGTTCCTGGGCTGTCCAGGGCAGCACTCAGGTACCTGGGAGAGCTGAATCCTGGTCTCTTCTGGGGGATTTCTGCCCCTTTCATTCTGCCACACACTCTGCAGGTAAGTGTTTGTTTAAATTGGACAGCTGTACCCAGGGAAAAGGGAGCTGGGCAGAATTATGCTTTTAGGAGAGGCTGGGGAGTGTGTGCCTTGTTTTGACAAGTAAAAAGGAAATAAGGTAACCAACCCCTTGTTTCTGAAAATTGTGTTTCATTTGATCTTTGTAACTAACAGAGATTCTTGATTAGATACCTGTTAAAACACAACTCTACATTATTGCAGCATTGGACACTTGCCTGGGGAGGAAAAATGTGCTTAGAGGCTTCACACGGATCCTGGTCAACATTTTTCAAGCGTTAGGTAACACCCTTCTGGTTTTCTTTAAACATTCATCCAGTGTTGGAAACTGTGGTGCTGGAACACTTTGTTTTTATGCACAACAGAAAACAACCCTGGCTGTAAATAGGGCAGGAAGCACTGCCCAGTTGTGTTCCTTGCTCTCCCGTGGCATTGTGTCAAGGTCGTGTCTTGGAGCAGTTTATGCACTTGGGTTAAGTCACAGCCAAATATATTTTCAGTGGAATTGATAAGTACAGAAGGTCCATCCAAAACATTCAGCTCTTTTTTCAAGATGTTTAATTAATGACTTTTTCTCCCCCTCTGTTATGAAATTACAAGTCAAAATATTTCTTCTGGGATTACCAACAGCACTGTCTGCCTCGCTGTGCTCAACAGTAATGATTAAGAGATACAGAACTTAGGCAACACTGGGTGCCAGACACCTGCAGTTTTGGTTCCTTAGCAACTCAAACCAGGCTTAAGTGGTTTTTCTGACTTGAGATTTTCCTGCTTTATGGCAATTAATGCTTCAAAATTTGATCAGCAAAAGGCTGTAGCTAAGGAATGAAACTATGGAGGTGGGGATTGATGCTGATGGAAGATGGTGTGTGTTTGCTGGTGAAAGTGCTGTTCCGTTCTCCCAAAGAAGGGGGAGGAGTTAATCTAGCAGTGTGGTTCTAGGGTGGAGGTGTAAAACCTACGTGGTGTGCAGTCCTGAGGAACCAAGGAAGGTGAGACAATGCCTGCCAGTTCTTTGTAATGTTCTTTTCTAGGTGGCTGCCTCAGAGACTTAGTTTCATTGTAACTGCTGAACATTGGCAGAAGCCTTGAAGTCAAGTTACAGTTAAGAAAGTTCAGGTAAGTGGGAGGTAACTTCAGGGCTAAGCTGGCTGGGATTCCTTCAGGTGGTTTATTTTTATTTCACATAGCTCAGATTCACTTATTTCTGATGTTACAGAGCATGCTGTCAGCCAGGGTGGCAGACAATCTGATCAGCTGTAAACATCCCTAAAGATGGGAGGGCAATCTTGTATTTTTTTAAAGCAAGACTGCATTATTGCCAAGCCCCAGCCCGAGTGGCAGGATCTATCCTGCTGCCTTTCAGGTGTTCTGCCAAAGGTCAGATCCCTTATTTCTTAACCACTGGTGAGGGGGCAGGATCCAGACTGGCCTGGAAATCGTGCACCAGTCACCTCTTCTGCTGGTGTGTAAGCAGCTGTAACAGCCAGAGGTGCTCAGGCGCTGGAAGGATTTGCTGCAAGGTGTGTGGTTGGGAAAGATGTTCCCTGAAAATATGACAGCCACCTTAATTCATCACAGCTGAGACACTACATTTGTCTTAATAAATTTAAGCTGGAGAGATGTTACGGAGCTGCTGTGGCTTCATTACAGCAACTTCATGAGGTCAGGAGATTTGCATTATAGAGTTCCAGTGACAATTTATGACTAGGGCTGTAAGCAACATGTGACCACGGTAATCACAACAAAACTGACACAACAGCCTTAACACAAAACTTGAATTAACTTTATTTTCCCCTACAGTCAGCAACTGGTCTGCATTGAGTTTTAAAGCAACAAAATAAAATGAAATCTCCAAACGACAGGGGGGCCAGAAATCCAGATTTAATTACTGTTGTGAAAATGTTGCAGCTGTAGTATTGGTCTGTATAAACCATCGGAGTCCAAAACAAGTTTGTAAATCAAAAAAATATTCTACACCTTGAGAAAGAATTCAGCAGTAACATTCTCACAGAACACTGTAAATTTACATTTTCTTCATGAAAGGTACATACTATTCTGCATTTTACATCAAGTTATTGATGCAAGTTTTGTTTCTATAAAAAGTTACAACCTGTGGCAGGAAAACAAACTGCAAAACTTTTTCATTTTAATTAAAGAAAAATTTCAAGTCTGTATAAAGTTCTCCTGTAGCTGGAAAGTGAACATGTTCAGTCTCCATTTATACTTTAGTGCATTTAATCTGACAGTTTTCACCATTAAAAAACAAAAAAAAACCAAAAAAAACAACAAAAACCAAAAAAACCCCAACCAAAACAGTATAAAAGACAGACAAAGCAAATAGCACTAGAGCAGGAATTTCTTCAATTGATGTAAGCACTCTAAATAAAAATGCAGAGAAACAAATACCTAGAAAAACTTCTACCCTCACAAGAAAGGCAGTGAGGGGGGAAGAGGTTTGCAAATCTTCTACCTCCGATAGCCACAGAAAAGGGGTTTTGTATACCTGTCAACCTTCTTTTCCCCAATAAACAAGCTATACTTGTTTTACCAATGTAAACATTCACCTAAAATAGTTTAATTTCTGTTCTGAAGCACCAGCTGCTCCACGGTGCTCAGTTGCATGTTACTGTAGCATTCATTACTGTCGTTTCAGATCTTTCAGGAGGTTACAAATTTAGCCCTTGTATCTACGGTGTGCAAGATTTGCCTTGTCTACCTTGTGAAATGACAGTGTAAGGCAGCAATACTGCAATCCCGTGTAGAACAAAAGCAGCTTGTCCAATTAATCTGTCCTGTCACCTCTTGTGAAAACTGCAGCTTTGCTTCTTACACTCCAGCTCAAAAAGCCTGCAGCAAGAGTAAAAGGACATTGAAAGAAACCATTGGAAAATAATCATGGGAGTAACTTGTTTTGAAAGTTGAATTTGAGTGAGCTCTGCCACCTTTTTCTTGTTGCAAAAGTCATTTTCAGATGTCACCATTCCAGTTTACATACTGCTGCTATTCAGCTGAAAAGTGTTCTCCAAGAAAGATTGACAAGTATGCATGTGCCAAGGACCAAATTACAGGGTTCTTTGGTAAAGTCAGTCCAAATTCTCAACAGATTTGAAGGATAATATGTACCAATAAAAAAAATGCTGCTAGACTTGGATAGCAGCTCTATCTTGCTTCACATTACAAATCTAAAACAGCTGTTCTCAATAAGCCAATATTTTTAATCAGACATTGCCTGAAAATTTTGTACAATAATCTGGACCAATGATGGTTCTGTACCCTCATGTTGCTGTGAAACATGATTTGAGCTAAAGGCAAAGACTGGTTATCTCAAGGACAACTGCTTCGTATTAGCAATCAGAACAGTGTATTTAAACTGTCTTCCTGTTGGGTCTCTTGCCTTTCTTTAAAATTAGCTTATTCTTAATGTAGCCACGCTTCCTTTTGGAGGTCTAAAAAGAAAAACAGAATAACATGTATTAGTTAGTGATTTAGTCTTGACCGCGGTTTAATGTTGTGCATTTCAATGCCTGATCTTTAGATTGCTTTTAAAGAGCTGAAATGCTAAGCCCTCAACGGGACATTATCCAGTTATTTTTGTGATGCTGGCATTGTTAATTCCTGCCCAGCAGTTCCTTTTGCAAGCCTTGTCTACCAGATCTGTAGAACTGCTTTCAGAGCTTGTGCTGAGGCTGAATTAATAATTAACCAGCATCATAAAACTCTAATATGCCCAAAGAGCACAATTGGTGTAGAGTGTTTGTTTGGTAATCCCTTCTTGCCTCTTTTGCACTATTGATTCTCTTAGGTAGAAATACTTGCTCAAAGCATTTTTCAAAAAAAAGAAAAAACCCAAATAATCCCATTTTAGTCTTCACTGCTCTGCGGTTGGTTTGTAGCCTACTTAGCACTTTTTAGACACTTTTTTAAGGCAGTAATGGGGGGAGGCATTAATGCTGGTCATAGGTAAAATTAACTTCAAAGTTGTGTCCATAGCTCAGTTTGTGACAGGCACAATTGTTCATCCAACATGTCTGCCAGGAGGCAGCTCCCACACTTGCTGTGCTCACCAGCAGGCTCTATTAGGTCAATTAAATACAATTTTTTAAAACAATAACAACATCATTATAATATGGTGAGACAGATACAAACTAATACGTAATACTCAAACACATGATATCTTGGAGCTTGAGCAATGTAATTCCTAACATGACAGGAGATGGACTGAATTTCCAGTAAGGAACCAAATGGTAAAAAACTGTGGCTATTAAGGAGCCCTCAGAATGCATTTAAAGAAATCCTAGTTTAGACATTTGCGCCCCCTGCTCTCCACTGGTTCTCTGAATTCTCAGTGGGAAGTAGAGTCTGTTTGTACTGCAGGAGTTGGTGATGGATCAGACATTGCATTAACTTTTATCATCTTTAGACAGAGAATCGACCCAGCCATGGCTTAAGTGGGGTCTGCATCTATCATGGATAAATGTAGCCTTGGCTTGTCACTTAATATCAAAAGTTAGTGTTAAGTGTCTGACAGGCCCAATAAAGCTTATAATTTCCTTTCAAGATATGTCTAGCTTCATTGGCAATTCCCAAATGCCTTATTTTATGTACTTCCATCAAATAAGAAAAATAAGCATCTTGACATTTAACATCCTCTACTTGGAGAGAATATTCTTTACTTGTATTTCCATGACACAGTGTAAGTTCACTGCCTATACTAACCTAGTTTATTAGACCAGCTTCTGGAATTCCCTTTGCCACATCTATTTGAATATACAGAAAACAGATGTTGTGAAGGAGAGGGCTGTAAGAGTCTCCCCCAATGCCCCTGGTAACAGATCTTTCTTAGTAAGCTGAAGTAGTACAGCACAACAAACACCTTTAAAACCATGAAGATGACTTCAGGCAGTAAGCAGACAGACACTAAAGTTCCATCAACAAAAGTTTCATATTTAATTTATTTCATACAAAATGGCCATTTTTAAACTTCTAGGCATCACTACTTTCAAACAAAGTCAGAAAGCAACTTCCACATTATTTACTTAGTGAGCCAGTTACTGAAACATGAATTGATGTACTTTAGAGATTATACTTCCAGTTACATGAAGACTTAAGAGTTGTAACAGCCAGTGACACACTCTATTTCCAGTTAGCATTCTGCCTAAAAGAAATCTAGCCTTGTGTCTTCACATGCTTTTAAGTTAAGCAGACAGTAAAATTAACAATTACCAGCAGGCAGGTCTGATATTGGACACTAACATGAACAGTATCCATAACATTCTGGCTAGTGGAAATACATAATTCACCAGCAATGTGATTCACTGTTAAAAATAACTCCTTTCAGCTACTTCACTGGGAACCCACCTTCTTTGACAAATACTTCTGTTTCGGTACAATGTTGGTTACTCTAGGTTTATGATCCAGTGTCTCTCTGTTGTCTAGCTGTTTCACCTTGTATATTCTAACAAGCCAGTGCTCTGAGGTAAAGGCTTCCTCCAGGTGTTTAAATTTAATGTCTTTGTTGCCTATCTCTGCGTTGCGTGTACGATCGAATCCTGGGGGTGTCCGAAAATCCAGCTATAAAAATTAAAGTTGCATATTAGATCAAGACAAAATCCAAAACACTGGTCATCTTTGGAACTGGAACTTCTCTGGAACTTCGTACCACAAGGCCACACCTTCAGCTGGCCCCAATCAAAGGACAACACTTCCCTTGCATTGGTTATTGCTACACAGAAAAAACCCTCTCAGATCCTTTTTACAACTGAGAAATGGAGGAAAAAAAAAAATCATTCTGACTCCTACAGATGTCACAGGAGACAGCATTTAATGGCCCAAAAAAATACCATGTCTGCATGCACAGATGAAACAATTCAAGTGACAGTCGGAGGTGTGGGAGCCTGCGGTGGCTTTTCAGCACAGAGCTCTCTCCTACAGTGCGGTAATTTGCACTTTCATGGTTTTCCATACAATCTGGAAATAGTTCACAATTATCAGTTTAATCTGACCCCATTGTGTTACAAATAAGATCTGCTGAACAAAGGATTCTTGGGCTAATACAGCAGAAGGAAGGGCCCTCGGCGGCAGCAGGGAGGGAAGAAACTAAAAAACTAAAGAGGTTTAGCTACATCCACGTGCTTGAGGCTCGCAAAGCAGAATGACAACTGCTGCCCCTTCTACAGAAGCGCAGCGTTGCTTAATACAATGGTGTGACTTGGATAGGAATCATGTAGTTTCTGACAGATACTAAACAGTCAACAATTCCACTTGTGTGTGGCTATTACAAGAAACAAGTTCTCCACGAGGTGACAGTTAATGCTTTTGTGAGCACACGGCACAGTGGAATCAAGATACTCATCTGGGGCAATGTTAAGCACAGCAAATAACTAAGTCAAGTGTAGGTTAGCAGCAGAAATGCTTTTTGATGATGCTTATATACAGGAGACCATGCCTCCGTGTGTTTTAATTTGTAAAGCTGACTCTTAACGTTGATTCTGCCAATACAAACAACCCTAAAACTATCAAAAAGATAGAAGATACATCGAAATAACATGTTTTCTCACACTTCAAATATGATTCAGTAGAAGTTGTAGCACTAACCTGCATCTCTCCAAATCTGTAATAGGACATTTTATACATGAGGCAGTTCAGCAAGGTTGGAGAACCTGCCTTGTCTACCCGGAATTCTCCCTGAGGGGTAAAGTAATCACTTTCCTTTAAAAAAAAAAAAAAAAAAAAAAAAAAAAAAAGAAGATGATACAGAGTCTCAATATACACTAAAACATTATGGTAATTTCTCATTCCTTTCTCCACAAAAAACCCCCCCTAAGAATCTCAATTGACTTTTACAGTTTAAAAGCTGATTTAAGGCAACCTTAAAATGAAAATGATGGTGTTCATGAATGGTAAAATAGTTACAAACTACCTGCTTGTCACCCAGACCCCAAGGATCAGTCTCCTCAGATCCACATTATTGTGCTGCTACAAGTTTTGTCACTTCACAGTAAGTAGTGCTGGAAAACTGGTCTCAAACTGTAGAAGTTAGTTGGGCATCTATCAAAATTCTTCTTCAGAAAGGTAAAATGCACTGTATTGGTAATATATGAGGTCTGCAGGGCTGCCATAAACTTGGTGTGTGCACAGTGTTTAAACAAAGAATTTCTGCCATTTTCATCTCCAGTACGAGATGAAACTACACACGTGGGCTACTCCCTTAAGCCTTTGCTCAATATCTAAAAGTTTTTGTTAGGCTTAAGAAAATATTACTACAGACTTCTGAAATCTTAGAGGTGCTTGCAAAGCTTAAACTCTACATTAGTCAATATTAACACTTTCACTTGTCTCCTACTATTACAGAGTTTGAAGAAATTTGTACTCCTGACTATTTAAACAGTCTGAACACTCCTAATTTTTTTTCAGGTATGTGATGGTGCACAGTGAGACACAAGAACTACAAAAGAGATCCTGTATATTCAGTATAATGGAAAAAAAGGAAAAGCTTTTGAGGTTACTGACCTTTCAAAATCATAAGTATTGAAAGAAACTGGGCTACAGCTCTGCCCTCCTGCTGTTCTAGGAAAACAACCCCAGCAAATTTTTCAAATACAATTGTAGTAAGTATAGTAAGGATTTCTCTCCACTGTAATGAGCATTACCAGAAAAGTAATAACATAAACAAAGGGTTAAAAAAAAAGGTAGAGGTTCCACTTACCCGAATATCTTTAGGATGCTCCCCCTCTGCTATTCTCACCATCCACAAGAACTTATTAATATCATCACCAGAGTAGCCAATCACACCACCAAAAATAATCAAAACATAATCCACATCCAGGCTTCTCATGATCTCATATGCTGCCGACTCATTTGACGACATTGCCTTTCCCACCTGTATCATAGCAAAAGTATCTTAAGTATCTATCTGCTTAGCCGCCTACTGAACACCTCCACAGATAACAGACAAGCCAAACCCAAGAATCCTGTGCAAGGTGCTCTGGGATGACCCAGATGGGCCATCAGGTTGGACCAGATGACCCACTGTGATCCCTTCCAAGCTGACCCATTCTGTGCTCCTGTAATAGTCACTTGAAAACCAAAGCCAACATTTTCATTCTAGATAAAGAAAGCCCACTGTGAATATTTAGAAACTCAAAAGCCAACCTCAAGTGAAATATTTTTTCCTCTATAAGAGGAGTGCTGCCTGTTGAGTGTTTTGAGTATAAAACGTAGCACTAAAGGGATTTCTTTTGTGGCACCTACAGATTTTTCAAGCCACAGCTGTATTGCCAAAAACTTAGTGTTGCAGAAAATACCTCATACAAATTATTTTCAAAGCTTTAGACAGAGCCCAAAGCATATAAATTGTTTGAAATGTGGTTTCTTTTAATCCTTGAGCTGTGTCCTTCATGAATGACGCAGCCATGCTGCATTGAATTCAGTAGCACTCAGGCATCCTCAGCAAAGAATTCAAGGGAAATTTACAGTGAGGAAATCTTGGAATACAACGTTTAAAAGCTGTATCCAGCACCTCTTCCATCCTGGTCACTTCCCACACTTAAAGAGTTCACTTTGGTCAGCAAGTGGCTTTCAGTTCAGTAGCTTTGTCTGCTACTGAAGTTCTTGTACTTAAGACATGACAACGTATTGCTGTAGTCAAAGACGGTAACTACAATATAAACAGTATTGCATCTGAATTGGTAACATTCAGCTATGAGTGCAATTAGAGAATGCTAAGCTTTGGCTGCAAGCTGTCAAAAAGACCCAGAACCTCAGCTTCTTGGCCATTATCTTAATTAATGTGAAGTTATTTGGCAGATTTCCATCTCTGTGCAGGAGGAAATCATCTGGATAGATCTCCAGGGCTTGCCTCACTTACAGCACGAGTTCAGGTATTTGCCACAATTTATTGCTTGGGTCCCCCTTTATGGAGTACTCACTCTGAGCTGGCACATGACAGCACCAGCAGCCCTACTAGAGAGAATTCTTTATTGAAAACCATCACTGCTAACTGCTGCCGTGTGTATGGTTACTGTGCTCAGGCAATACAGGTGACCTCCACAGTCGCTCCATTCACATGATGCTCCTTGTCCTGCAAGGATCTGTGGGTTTAGATACAGCATCTGCACCTCTGCCTCTTGTAGAGGAGGGTGGCACATAGAGCTATCAGAACCGAATATCCATCAAAACACATCAATGTCATCAGGTCAACAACCAAATCAGAAGTGCCTCGAGTACACGGCAATAGTTGTTGACTGATATTAGCACCAACAGTACAATTTCCCAAGCTTTTTTTTGGTTGATGCAACTTCCCTGCCCCTGTCAAAAGCATGTACATGTGATTCCCCCTTCCCCAGTACACACTGGCATCTATGACTCTGTAAGCTCAGAGCACAGCTTCACTAATTTGCTGCCGTTGTACACTGCTTATCAGCAGATCTGATCCAACTGCTGTACTTGCTACTGACACAGAAACAATCCTAATACCTTGCTCAAGCCCTTCCTCCACTCTGTCCGTTAGCATGACATTCTGGGAAGACACCGGGCACTGAGTGATGACTGATGGCATCACAGAGTGATGAGTTACTACAGAGCACATAGGAAGAGTGCAACCCAGGTACAGTGTAGAGCATTCTCTGGTTTCTGCAAACAGTTGCCCAAGGTGGTGCCCCTGTAACCACATGCAGTGCTAACACCCTGCCTTAAGCACAGGCATGTACAAAGCTTAAGCTCACTCTTCAGAAGTGTAAGAAATTAAATGTGCCGATGCTTTTGTCTAACTGCAAATTTGAGAAGACAAATCTGCTACACTTCCACTGCTAGTCAGGTTTTCTCTCATTTCTCAGATGCCTGAAAATTTGTTAATTCACATGGTCAGTTTTCACATGCCATTCAAAAATCCACTCAGCAATGACATTGCTGAACTGAAAGGATCCCTGTTTGGACAGGCCAGTAAAGGAGCTAAAGCTGTTGTAGCACTAATCCCAGGGGAAACAGTTACATTAGGTTTTGTCTATCCTCCCACAAAGAACAGAACAGAAACTGAAGTGGAAGTCTTAGAAGTGCCAAGTAAACAAAACAAACTCCAAAGCAAAATCAATCCCTATACCTGAATTCTAGTAAATGAAAAAAAAATGTTCCTTCCATATGTGTGTTTCCTACTCTATGGAATTTCTCATTATTACACTGTCTATCACGAGACATTTACAATTTCATACTGGACTGCAATGGAAACTTATTGGTGTTTGTACTCCACAGAAAACCGTCCCCCTCACCAAGGCGATGTGGCTGTTGTTCCAAGTATTGTTGTCAACCAGGGTGGTTCGGTTGGCCATCCCTGCTATCTGGTAGCCGTAGTCCCACCACGACATCACTCTGGCGTGCTCATCTGTGTTCTGTCTGAGCCAGTAATAGGCTTCTCTGAAGTCATCCAGGATATTTCGGGTGCTGGAAAACAGTTCATTTTCTTAGCATCAGTACAAATACTAGCAACAAATTAAGTGCACCATGATAAATCTGGGCTCACAAAAAAGGGTTTTCACATGAGTTCATCTCCCTTTGAGGGATTTGGTCACCAGCAGTCATAAGTTTGAACACACTGACAGGTGAATGGCCAGAAGCTGAACTGCTTTTAAAGACATGACTAAGTGCATTGCCAGCCAAACATATATTCTTAAACAAGTTTTCCCTGGGTTTTTTTGACCATCTTCTTTAGTGCCTTTGTGTAGAATTATTTTTATCTATTCACATTAAATATTTCAGAAAACGTCATATCTTTTTGAAAATTAGAGTATTAAGGATTTTTTATTCAAGTGACAATTCTGCCTTAATGTAATCAGAAGTGATTTAAAGGAAGTAAAGCAAATTGTTAATGCAAAGGCAGTAGAAAGGCCTTTGCTTTAATCACTTTCAGACCCCCAGACCCCACTTACCCATCATGGTTATAGGAAGCGAGAACCACGCTGGGGCTGGAGTATGCATTGCTGGTTACCCAGGTACAGTGAACAGCAAACATCATCAACAACATCAGCATCAGCATAGTCACAATGTTTTTGATATTTGGACCCAGTCCTTCTTCTGTTTTTTCCTGTTCAGATACATGTTTCCTCACTTTGCCTGCCTAAACAAACACAAATTTATCTGTTATGGCAACTTTTATCACCCTTGATAATGGATGTTTTCTGACTCATAACTCTTGCTTCCTCCCCTCACCTTATCATACAGGTTGCCAGGGTTCCTTTTATCATCCTCATCACTGCTGTCCTCTATTGGTGGATTTTCCCTCTTCATATCATCACCCAAGTAGCGCTCAAAGACATTGGAGAAAGCGATTGCTGACAGCATACAGACCACTGGAGTCAAGGTGAGCATCAGTCGAACCATCACTCCAGCAAAGTAAACGGCACTGATTGCATACAGAGCAACTGCAAAGAAACAAACCTACTGATGACATTTAGAAAATAACTCACTCACTGCACACGTACATGCTCTCCATAAAACTAATTCTCAAAGTGAGTTGAGCATCTGTGTATAAAGGCTCGAGTGTGCATCTTGCATTTCATTGCTTTTTAATTTACAGACCTACAGTTGAATTAACATTTATCCTTGTTAAGCCTCAAACCCTTCCTGAGGTTCACCTTGACAACGGTTAACAATAACACAACCCCATTTTCATATTCATTAATAATGTGTCAGAATGTACATTATTAGTAAAATTTAATATTACACACCAAAAATACTACTGGAATAATAGATAGCTTCATTTGACTAAAAAGGTCAAACAGCCCTAGACCAAACAAGTTATTGGAACTGAAAGGGCAAAAGGAAGTGTTACATTTTAATGCAAATATTAAATTTAATTTAAGCTAGATATATCGGTGGACAAATTGGGGGCTTGTCTACATTATAATTCCATACAGATGAATAGTATATTGTGAGCCCTACTCTGAAGGAAGTTTTCCTGAACAATATTATTTACATTTTGTCTCCCACAAAATACAACCCAAGATTTTCAGAATAGTAAGGAACATTCAGAACACTTTTCTTGGAAGGAAAAACCCCCCAAATAATGCTGCATATACTGATTAGGAACATCTTGCAGTAATTGCCTTGTGATGGATTCTTTGTCTGCTACAGTCTAACAACATCCTCTTATGAAAGATTTGCCACATAAATCATCAAGGGACATCGATTTATCAGTTTACATTATGTAAATATTTTCTACTTTGTATGAAGCAGTATGAGTCTCCATCTTCACTCAGAGGTGCCTCTGTGCTCTCTTAAATGGATGACGCAGCAATAGGAAGCTGAAAGCAAGTTGCCCAGCACTGGTCTTGACAAGGATTCATTGCAAGCCACAGAGCACAGAATACCCCAGAGTCGCTGGATTTAACCCAGCAAACATTCTCACTCCCCACACACCTCTGAGGTAGTCTAAAGAGGCAGCTCCATTAGTCTGGAGCTTCCTGTCCAAGACCTGAGTAAAAAAAAAAATCCAAGACCTGAGTAATCTTCACTCCTCCATATGGGCTGAAACTCCAAACCACATCCTTACAAGCCTCATTCATAATATCTTAGATGTCTGCTTTCATGGTAGAGCTTCATACAAATATGCAATTTGCTGTCATTGACATAGGGAGGGCCCACACCTCTATTTAGACTTGTGCCTTCTCTAGCACTTGGTCCCACAGTAAGTGATTCTGGTCACTAAAACAGCAGATCTGGAAAGCAAAGGCATTTTGAACGACCATCTGTGACAGGATGAGCGGCAGCCACCCAGGGCAGGGACCTTCCCTCTGCCCTGAGCTGACCTGCACTGTGGAACTGCGCCCCGATGCACGGTGTGTGCAGAGCACCGAACTCCTGCGGCAAGACCGAACTGCAGCGACACAGAACTCAACCCCACCTCCTGCAACTACACTCCATCACCATTTCAGCAGCTCTGCATTTTTATGAACAGTCAAATACTGCTGGGGGCAGGCAACTTTTTATAACCATCTTTAAACACATCGCTTTTAAACCTTTTTTCGGAACAAGCCATAGATCAGCTTTGAGCAACAAAACCAAAACAGAATCAAGTTGAAGGCAAGATTTTTCAAAATAATTTTTAAATATTTTCTCTTACCAAAGACTCTTTCATCATTGATGTTTTTGATACAGAACCACAGCCCTGCTGGGAAAGTACACACGAGAATATGCAGATCAAAAAAGAAGGAAACCCATGTTGTAGGCTGATGCTCAGACACAGAGGCAATGATCGGGATGTGAATTTTCGCATACCTTTTTTAAAAAAAATTCAGTTCAAATTATTTTGAAAAGATAAAATTATCAAAACTTGTAAACATTAGGAATTCTGAAATTCATTTCAAAGGAAGCATTTCAATTTAAATTGGCAAGTGCTCTATTCAGCAGAAATCTGATGAATCTTTTATACCAAAAACGTCCCCAAGTCCTACTGTATCTAGGAAACATTTGGTGTATAGAGTTACTTAAAACAACAATATAATTTCCATACTAATTAAGAAAATGAAATTACGGATGTTTGGTTTGTTTATGGCTACATATGAAGCCGAATTCACCAAAATGAAAGCACACAGCTATGGAAGCCCCATTGTTACATTTTTGAGGAGTTAGTCATCACTGCCATAAAGTCTCCTAAATTTTCAACATTATATTTCAAAAACCTCTCCTTTACGCAGAATACCGTCATTATCTTAGTAAAGAAAATTACAGTATTAAATACCAGATCAGTTAGTGGATGCACCCACATTCTTTCAGATGCTGAAAAAAAATCAGGCCTTGTCTACACTTGGAAATACAGGTCATCTGAACAACGTGTCAAACACTCAGTGCAGACAAGGACAAAACTGCTCAGTATTGCAGACAGGTATACACAGGGATCTGATCTACAGTGCTACACGATTGAATGGTGAGGTATCAAACACATGTCCTTTTCTTCACTGAGATCTAGTTCTCACTCAAAAGTGCATTGTGTGTTTTAACACAATATGTTTTGCTAATGTAGACAAGCCCTCAAAAGTTTAATGCTTTGTATATATAGACCACTTCATTACAGGCAAAGAACGACATCTAGATATTATTCAGGTAAATCGGAGGCTTCTTTACTGGCATGTTCTACTTTTATAGCAGAGCTGGTACAGAACCCTGTAGGAACTGGACTTTGGAGCCTGAAAAAACACTCAACTGCACAAAGTTTGAAGTTCTCCCATCCCTGCTTTTACACTTAAAAAAACCCAAACCCTACCAACTGAATTTCACCTTAAAATATCTACCTTGGAAAAATACTTTCTGTTTTATTCCTATTCTCCTAGCTGGCTAAACAATCTAACATTGGATTTTTAAAGGTTAACTAAAACAAAACATTAACAAAGTTTTTAACCTGTGAAAACTCATATTAATAGACCAGAATTGTTCAGAGCAGACATCTGTATCCACAAAACAGATGTATGAACTTACTACAGAGGCAACATGCAAGATAATGTGCAACATCTTTGTGACTTCGTACAACACTGCACAATGAAAATTGTGTATGTTTTAGGTCCTCAGTAATTTTCAAATGTGCACTTAAGTTTGGGTACCACTTTTGGTTATTTTATGCTGCCATACACACTACAGTGTCATAAAGAAAAAACATACCATTACACATTCAAAGACTTCCAAAGAAGCAAGAAATTTAATAGACAAATTAGTGAAATGGTTGCAAAGATCATGAAACAGTTACTACAGAAGCTGACTTTAGATAACTGATTAAAGTCCGTTATATTCTCCTTGACTAAAATGCTAAATGGATTTGGGGATGAGGAGGCAAATAATTATTAGATTTCAGTAGAATGCTATTGATATCTAAATCTCATATTCTTACTTACCCAGTGTCCCATAATGAGTAAAATCTGCCACTCCAAGGAGCAATATAACCTGAAAAAGGGAAGCAGAGGAAAAAAGCCTTTTGCTGCCTGTAAGTGCAGTAATTTTTCTACTCCCTCAAGTTATAGCACAAAACCAAAGGAATTTCACTGAACTTGTGATACATGTGAACCAGGCCTACTGCATTAGGCAGGCTATAAAATCTACCAACCATGAAGCAAGCTAGTTTTAGAACACATTTACAGGATCACATTGTACTTGTTGAATACAACGTGAGTATCAAGACACACACACCTTCAAAAGTCAAAGCAATGCAATAATAAATATTTCGCAAAGAATGTGACAGAGGGCAACCTCTACTCTGTAAAGTATGTAAGAAAAAAACATAACTGATAAAAGTATTTCATTTTTCTGAAATGCCAGAGGAAACTGGGAACAATCCATAGCCAAAACACTAACATTTGACGAAATGCTGGTTTCCTGTTATTTCTCTCCTGATGGATCTACATGTGGCATGGAATACGAAAACCACTACTAGACATGTTAAACTTTACATATTATTTTTTAAAGCAAGGCCTTTAGATACTTGAATATCATAAGATGAAAAGAAAGTGTAATTAGCAGACGAAAGATAAAAACTATTATTAGAAGTTATTAGTAAGATTCTTCTTCAATTTTATTTCCACTTTCCTTGCCACTGTTTCAGTTCCTTCTGAAGACAGACAAGGTAAAATACGAGAAAGCTAAAACACAGAATATGTTGAGTTGAAAGGGATCCATCAGGATCCTTGAAGTCCAGCTCCTGGTCCTGCACAAGACAGCCCCAGGAATCACACCATGTGACTGAGAGAGTATTGTCCAAACACTTCCTGAACTCAGACAGGCTGGATGCTCTGACCACTTCCCTGGGGAGACTGTTCCAGTGCCCAACCACTCTCTGGGTGAAAAACCTTTTCCTGATATCCAACTGTGTCGGGTTTGCTAAGCTCCCCGCCAAACACAGCTATGTGCTGGCTAGCTCTCCCCACCCCACTCCCGACAAAAGGAAAAAAAACTAGTAAAAGGCAAAATTAGTAAAGGAATATATATATANCTCAGCCAGGCCTGAGCTCAGAGAGATAAGCCGAGGCCTAAACACCGAGAACTGCCGGCTCCATGTCCACCCGACAAGCGAGAGAGAAGGAGAGCAAAAGGGCCAGACAGGAAACTCCCTCCTGTCTTTATACACCTGATTACATAAGGGAATGATATGGAATACTTCCTTGGTTTTGTATCCCGGTTTCTAGGGAAGGCCTACAGAAAACTACCACACCAACCTAAACCTCCCTCAACTCAGCCTCATGCCGTCATCCTTGAGTCCTGTCACTGATCACAACAGAGAAGAGATCAGTGCCTGACCTTCCTCTTCCCCTCACAAGGAAGTTGTCACTGCAGTGAGGTCTCCCCTCACAGGCCGAACAGACCAAGTGACCTCAGCAGCTCCTCATATGGCTTCCCCTCCAGACCCTGCACCATCCTCCTGGCCTCTCCTTTGGCTGCTGTCTTGTAGCATAATATGTTTCCTATACTGCAGTGCCCAAAACTGCCCACAATATTCAAGGTGAGGCCACCCCAGTGCAGAGCAGAACAGGACAATCTCCTCCCCTGACCAGCTGGTGATGCTGTGCCTGATGCACCCCAGGGCATAGTTGGTCTTCCTGGCTGCCAGGGCACTCATATGCTGACTCATATCCATGTTACCCTTTTAAGCCTTTGTGCATGACTCAGTAAGTCTTCCTTCTATTCTGATACTTAAACCTAGTATAATCTGACTGAACAGTTTAGTGTAGTATCTAGTTTAGACATTTAAATACTGTGGTTAATGTTCTATGACAAGACACATTTTTCCCTTCAGTCTTCAGATGTAAAGCTTTCTCCCAATCCACTCCATGCACATGAAGGAGCTGCCAGCAGACAGGGAGCCACTAGTTATGATCTTCTCTGGATATATCCATGACATGAGATCAGATGGCATTCACCTGAGGGTGCTGAAAGAGTTGGCCCACGTGATAGCTACCCACCATCTTCATCTGGGTGATAAGGGTGCCTGGGAGAGCACTAATGCTACACTTCTGGCCAAGGCAAGGAGTTCTGTGTGGGAAGCTACAGGCCAGTAACCTGAGTGCCTGAAAAGATCAAGGAGCAACTTTAATCAGCCTGGAGAAGAACAGCCTCCTGAAATACATTATTCCATGCTTTCTGAACCATCTTCCTCATTTCTCAATCACAGCTGAAGAAGAATGAGGTGGAAAAACTGGCCATTTGACCAGTTGAAAACTGGCTGTCCTGACAAGCTCAGAGTGGACCAAGTGGACCAGGATCCAGCTGGTGGCTCATAAAAATTAAATACATCCCAGAGGTCAAAATGAACCACGCTAAATTGAAAACAGTGGCTGACATGCCTTATGGAAGGCAGGACTTCAAACCAAAACCTGAAACCCCTTCTTCCAGTTGCAGCACTGGGGATACAGTTGTGGGCACCCTTCTGCAAGAGGATTGTTAAGAAAACTGAGAGGGATTAGAGTGCCGTGAAGTGGTCAGAAGCCCAGATCGCACAGCACATCAGAAGCTGAGGAAACAAGGCTTGTTCCAACTGATGAAGCAGTGATACTGACAGGTGGATTTTCGAAGTTGAAATCAACACTTCCTAAGAACTGCAACAGAATACATATTTTGCTTCACACTGAGATTAGAAGCCACATTTTGGTTTGATATGCCAGTCAGAAAACTTTTGCTACAGACCTGCTCATATGCACTGAAAAGCAAATCAAACCATCAAGTTTTAGAAGACTTTCAAACAAGCATTTCAGAAAGGAAACAATGTGACCTTGACCTATCCAGAACAGATTAGCTATATGTATCTTCATAATACACTTTGGCTATAGTTATGTTCCTCATCCACTCTGACTTCTTAGATCATTATGTGCATTGTACATAAGCCTGAAATACTGACCTGATGCCACAACATTTTTTCTGCATCCCAGAAAGCACAAAGAATTCCAACATGAAGAAACATATAGTAACATGAGCACTGGTTTGCTATGGCATTGCCAACAACTACTTTAGGCTAAACCAAATGTCAACAATCTGGTTTACCTGCTCTAAAGGTAGACTAGTTTCACATTTATTTACCTGTGTATGTCAAATAGATGACACTGAGGAATACAGTACCAGCAGCTAGCGAGACACCCAAGAAGAACAACGTCTGAAATTCTTGCTTTGTTAATCTGTCTCTCAGATACTGCAAAAATGCATATGCCTGCAACAGTGCAAAAACACCTAAAGAGAGAAGAAAGTTGTTGTTTAAACATACAAAAGCAGTAGCAGCTGTTAAAGCAACCAACATACTTTGGCTATATTTGAATTGGAAAAATAAACATAAAGGTACACCCTAACATCTACAAACTGGTCCAAAATCGATTTCTGAGAAATAGCCTTTAATACTTAACAGGGATGGCACTTACTTGCAAAGACAAACTTCCAGTGAGAGAAAATACTCTCCAAAAACTTATTTGCTAATTATATCAAGAGCTCAAATAACCTGTTAGCCTCCAATACTGCCTGTTTGCTCCCAAATTAAATAGGGGTAAAGGAGAGAATCACCAGAAAACTAGGTTGCATTGACTGTGACAAAAATGCAGGTTAACACACCTAGATATGGTGAAAAATTAAGAAACAGACACTAGGCAACACACTTATGCTACTAAATAAAACAGGAGGATTTAACAAAAAAGCAAAACCAAACAAACAAGTCTTAAGTGATACAGACAACCGAATTCTATAAAATTAGTGTTGAAACAACAGAAGTGACTGGTGAAGCACCACACACCCTCAAAAGGCTGTTCAGAGTTTAACAATAAACCCAGAACTTGGACACCATTTTTGTCATTCATTTTAAGGGCTATACAATCAGATCAATCCAGTGATGAGTCCATTCAAAAGTGAAAATTCACTGGTAGCTGACAGAAGAATAAAATAAACTCAGCTGTATGGTCTTTCTTCAAATTAACAATGAATTTGAGGTGTATAATGAAATTCACTAGTTCTGAACTCCTAGAGAAAGACACAAATTCTATTCACTAAATAAATGTAAAATTCTTCAGAAACAAAATGTGGTTTGATAATTTTTTCTTCTTCCATTATACTCAGATGATGAAAAAAGCATCAATTTTAAAAGTATTTCCATGTTAAATTTTAATAATATTCCCATCACTGTCCCAAATACATTTTGATAAGTGACTATACATAAGAAAAAACCCCAAGGAATTGAACAAACTAAACTGTACCATGCAAACAGCACATGCAGTTAAACTCAGTGTTAGCAGAGGTTATTACTGTCAAGAAATTAAGACGTCTGACTGTACACAACTACTGAAAAATCAACATAAAGAAATAAAAAAAAACCCCCAAACAATACTGAAATCAGTGATTTAAGAATCAGCCTTCTGATTAGTAATTTAAGTCATTTATATAACCCACTTTGAAAAATTACAGAAGACTATCAATGCTAAAACCAAATTGCTCAGTAAAAACTGTGTGCTACCAGTAAGGACTGTTTCAATTGTACACGGCTTGAAGGCAATATTGTGTTGCAAAACAGGAGAGATTATCAATGTGTAAAGTAAGTGCTTGTCAGAATGCTAACTGATCCAGAGTTATGGAGGCATTTTACCTCCATTAGCTCACACAAAAAGAGAATAATGTGTCAATTAGAAAGAAAACTTCCCCACAGACACTACATTGTGCCTCTTTTTCTTTAACAATTTTCGGTTTAGGTATGTGTTCTTTCTCATACAAGAAAACAAAGCCGTAAGGGTTTGAGGTTTTCTTGTGCTAAGATACCTCTTGGAAGCAGAAGTTTAATTTTCTTACCTGCAGCTGCCATGTGTTCACTTGTTCTAATGGGTTGAAACCCCACAAAAGGTATCTGCATCGATAATATTAACCCCACAATGTAGAAAGTGCTATATGCTAGGGAAGAAAAACGTGAGGAGAGGGGAAGAAGAGAAAGGTGAGAACAAAATTAATGCAGGCTTGAAAAAGCACCGGTTCCATAGCAAAGTGCATCTTTGCCCCTAACTTCAGTTACGCTGAAACAGAACTGTATCATTCTACATATTTCAGCTATCCTAATTACTTTTGTCCTCCTTTGACTAGAATAAACTTGTCTATTGTATCTATTTAGAGGAAATACCAGAGTACTGTTGAGATTAATTGCACTGTTTTTTCCCCTCCTAGGGAAATAAGCCATCTACCTAAGAGGTTCCAGCTTAGAAATACTTTTCTCATCCTGTTTTCCGGGGTCATGGATGGGGAGAGAACGCTCTCACAACAAGTGACAAAAGCAGCTTTCTATAATGAGGAGACATTGAAGGGACCAAACCTCAAAAAAGCAAAACATTTAAGAATCTACTACCTATATGCAAAGAGGTAAGCTTATTTTTAACACATAAGGGATGCCAAGAAACTGAAAAATAATAGAATTAAAAATTAATATAAAGCATATGTACTGATACATCAGTATCAACCATGGGGACTTAAAACCCTCCAGAAAGTAGGGACAACAACATAATTAACATTAGTATTAAAATCATGAATTATTACTACATATGCACTACCATTCACATACTTTATTTTGAAAGGGGTTTTGGTCCTCAGTATTACAGGCTTAAGAAGAGATGGGAGGGGAAGATAAAAATACCAACTCTGAACAGTCATGAATCTGATTACATTTGAAGTAACCAGGCAACTTAAAGTCCAAATGGTATTGCTCCTTCAGTGGCAAACAGCAATAATACACCTTCTAGATCTGTGAACACTCTTACAAATCCCAAACCACTGTCTCTCTTAAGGCCTGGATCCTACTAAGAAATCCCTGTTCTTATATTATCTTTTACTAAGCTCTATGAGATCAGTTTTGGGGAGAGCATCACCGACCAGTGGTATTGTTTCCATAGTGCCTGTGTGGTGTCACTGAGGAATTGTGCTCCCAGGGTACTGTACATGTTCCAAAACAGTCAGAAGTGGCAGTGGTGGTATTTCCAAGCACTTGGTGTATTGTTTCACACACCTGTATTGGCCTACCTACTGATTTATGCCCTCTTATGTAACTGAAATACATTTTTCTTATAGGAAGCTGAATTTTTGAAGAATTCACTACAATATAAATAATTTACTGTACCAAGCAACTGTAACAACACTGCCATCCTGTGGAAATTCAATGATTGGCATAAATCACTATATTTCACATTTGTTAGACCACTGTAAGTCATCATTTTTAAGTCCAGTCCTGCAGCTGCTTTAATATGCTCTGCCCACCCCAATCTCTTACTCCCACTTCTTACATGGACCTGGTACTGAAAAGATTAAAAAAAAAAAAAAAAGGTAGTTTACACAACACAATTTTTCTAGGAACTTAGAGACATTGAGGTGATGCATCATCACAAACTTTCTGTGTTCCTTGATAGTGTACTATTTGGACAGTCTTCACAAAACTAAATTAATTTTGATTCCTGCAAGCCAGTCTCATGGCTATGAACTTTGACCAAGTCCAGAACAGAAACATTCTGACCTACTGTGGGTAAACTCATTTTACAAACAATTCAAATTGCCATACACCACAAACAAAGGAAGGACCTGCTGAAAAGCTTCTCCAGAGAGTATGAACATATACTTGCCCACATACTAATACTTTCAATTAATGGTTTACAATCACTAGAAATAGACACCCATAATCTGAAATTTTAGAATACTGAAGTAGTTGATGCAAATATATGCCTGTTGGCTTGTCTGAATGACAAAATCCAAGACAAAGAACAACTAACTATTAAAATTACATTATATATTCTGGAAGATGCTCAACTGTTTGGTTATTAAATATTCTGATAAGCATACAGAGCTTAAAAAAACTGTAGAGGAAAAAGATCAAACTGAAGTGAAAATTATCAAGTCTTAAGTATGCAAGCATGACTTAGAGAAAAATTGTATGTACAAGAACAAAAAATAGAATCAGTGGTTGCTGTATTTGTATCAAGAGGTTATTCACTTCTACAAGTGCTGCTAATACACTGGAATTGTAAGCACTTGTTTGTCATGATTAAACTAGTAGAATATGAATGAAAGGTACTGACTACTGTCGAGATGAAAAGATAAAAGCCAGCCTGAGCTTTTAAACGTCAGTAGCATCATCATCATTGATGCCAAGTGGGTCAGAAGATATCTGGCTGATAAAGTCATCTGCCTGCAACTCCTAAAATATTTTAAAATTGGCAAAACCCTCACATTCTGGGAAATTTTTATTCATTAAATGGTTCTGAATTACACTCCCAGGCATATCACATCACGTCCCATTAACTTTTTTCTGGTGTATGAAAAACATCTACCAGGAAAGCATAATTATTTTTTAAAACTTGGTGCTGCCAAATATTGTTCTCTACATTTATGTTACTATGTTTGATCAAATGTAAAACAGCCTCTGCAAAATGACTCATGCTAGTTTAAAATAAACTTCAGCAACTGATCTAGAGATTAAAATCCCCAAAATTCTCGGTAATAGTAAAACGGATGCAGATTTTACTAGCTGCTGACAATATCTCACAGAAGTTCTAGCTTTACATTAGTAGTTTTTTAAGAATTATGAGATTGCTGCAGGCAAATCAGCAATTGCATTTCACAGGAACTCCCAAAATATCTCTATTCTCCCTGTTTCAATGAGCTTTTGTAAACTCTTCTCCCTATCTGAATAGTTTGGAAGTGAAGCACACTTGAATTTCCTCTCAGAAGTGCTTGAACATTCTTACCTGTTCTACAAAAACATCCTGTTAAACAAACCTAGAAATGACACAGTAATGTGAGTGGTACAGACTTCTCTAAGGCTTCCCAAGAAAGCTTAATTTAAGCCAGCAGTTGCAACCAAACAGCAGAGCAGATCACATTTTCAGTCTGACAGCTCCGTGGCGGTAGACATCCCTGACTGCTGAAGGGCAATAACAGCTCAAAACACTGCAGCCGTTTGCAAAACAAACATCTGCCAAAACCTTTAATTCATATGAACCTGCAGTACTGTTTTTCTCACACAAGTTCAAAGACTAGTTCATTGAAAGCCGAAAAAAACAAGAGTACTTATTCTTCATTATTTCTGCCTACCACATTGCTTCAGGATTTTATAATTAGTTGATTTAATTTTCTCTTGCATAACTCACAGAAATTGGAAAATGAAAATATTCAATAAAACAATTCTAAAAGCAAAATGAGATAAATTACTTTCCCCTTAAGTTATGAAGTGGTTAATGAAGAAGTGATACAAACATTAAAAATTAAAAATGAGTTAGAGCTTTTTCTTCCCCCTCCGTTTTTAAAAAAAAAATGTAATTGAGAATTCTCAATTACATAAATAGGATAAGAAGAAACATGAATCCAACATTTAGTTTTGATAACAAAAATTCAAAACTGGACTCAAATAAATTGAGTAATTACTGAAGCATATAAAGGTTCATCCCTCCATGTACATAAAGTAATTTTTTTGGCAGGCACTAAAAATGGCATTAATTAAAAATAGAAAGATAAAACTATTAAAATGAGTAACAAAATTATATTTACAAATATGAAATGCCTTATGATTACACTTCAGCTCACATTATGTTCTCAAACTACATATTGTAAAAGCTAGAACATTTTTAATGTGAAACCAACTTATAAACCTTTGAATACCTGAATTGCTTATTAATTATTTAATTCACACAGCTACATCATGCCCAACTGATTTTACTGGTAAAAAGTCTGTAAAAACAGTTTACAGAGTATTTAAATGTCAGGTAAATCAATTAAAAAAGTTAATACCTGAGATCTATATTCACACATTCCTGAAACTGAAAGGAAGGCTGACTAATCTAATCAAATTTTAAGGATTCACATGGAGTGGACAGATTCTCACTGTCCACTCCTGGTCTCAGTAACATAAAACATACATGGCTGCTTAATATTTCCTACATATTTGACTACATTTTTTCATAATTTCTGCTGTAGACCTTAAAAAAATACCAATTGTTTTACATACTAGGAAAAGACAAAAATACGAAACATTACTAAAGGCACATATGTAACACATATTTAAAATATATTGAAAGAATTCTTCTATATCAAACCACCTTTTTTTCCTCCATGCACTAGAAAGAAGATTAATTTGCAGCTACATATACGAAATTTTACAAGTGAATGTTTTAACTTCTTCTTTCCATGTTGTAGAAGATAACTGATTATAATCAGTCATCAAATTAGGAAACTTCAATCTGATATGCAATTACTTAATACCCACTTGATACAAAACACATCAGCACAATTAAAGTCGTATCTCATGTTTAACCATTTAACAATGAAAGTTCAATGAACTAAACTTACCAATGTAGACCCTCCTGCTGTATCTCTGCATCAGCAAAAGAACAAACACATGCAGTGGAATAAGGTTGATGATGAAAACATAACCACCCCATGCAGAGACCTGTGACAAATGGAACAGGAAATTAGATGTAAAATTATCTGCAAATTCTTAGGATAGACCATCAGAATGTATCAATCCAGCACTGGCTAACAAGAAAACACAAATCCCATCTAGACAAGCAGTCAGCACTACTAGTAATACCACCAGAACCCTTCTCAATATTTATTATCCAATAAAAACTTAACCAGAACAAAACCCCATTTATCAAAGGCTTTTGAAAGGGGCTGATGGATTTTCAAGGATATCCTTCCTAGATCTCCTCCTTCCAACCTGATCTGACCATACTTGCAAACAAGATTGGGATGCTGGGGGCTTTTCCTCCTGGTGAAGGCTGCAGGACAAGGCAGCAGTAGGCTCCCTAGGGCCACAAGTTGGCCTTTGATGATAACTGGTGGGTTCCTTTCAACTCAGGATATTCTATGATCCCATGCAGGATCCAGAATTTTCTTCTGGCATACAAATTTAGCACTTTTTGCTGAAGTCAGAGAACACTATCTCCAGGCAGAGAAGAGAAAGGAGCAAGGTACACCTCCAGGAGCAGAACTCCTGGAGCAGAGCAGCCAATGCAGGCTGCAGTGTAAGGAAAGAAAAAAAAAAAATCAAGTGTGAGAATGCACACAGAAGTGTGACTGAGCACTGTGGAATGGAACATACAACAATATCATGGATATTGCAAAGCTGTGGCAACAAGAGCTCTTGAGAAGGACTGCTATGGTGTACTTAGAACTGAAACACTACAATGTAATTAACACATCACTGATTGCTGGTCTAGATAAGGATTTAATGAGCTATCATTACAATGTGTTCTCAATTTCTAACATATTTAGAAGGGCTAACATTGACTAGACAGTATGTATTTTAACACGTCTTCTTCTCAAATTACAGTCTAGACTTCACCCATATGCTCCATGCCATGCCTACCCTAGACCTTCATTTTTAGAATGCAGCAGCTAATGTGGTTTTCACTTATATTGTACTTTAGGGTTTAGATTCATGTAGATATTTTAAAAGCCCTAGAACCCCAAAAGACACCCAAACTACTATGTTCCTATAAAAGAGTCTAAAATAAGGATGAGGCCAAGTATTACTGTTTTTTGACATTAATACTACAAAACCTAGCATTTCAAAATCTGGGGTAACCCATTCAGACAGCATGAAACAATTACAACAGAAAGCATCTAAGTTTTTTAGAAACTCACTTCAGATTATCATGATCCTATTGCCAAATTACTAGCATGAAGTATCATGATTTACACAGGCCAATTTATTTAATGGGAGAAAACTTGAAGGCGTGTAAGACAGACTAGACTAAATACAAATGTGCAGTTAGAACACTTCTATTTAGGGAAAGGTTTGAATGAAGCAGGTGGCAAACAGTTCGTATGGACCAGTGACCTGCAATCCCTAATTATCAAAATATTAAATAAAATCTAAGCACTAAAGATTATACTGAATGGGGTGCATTTTAGAACTTTTCACACAAAACTGAGGTATCCTTATAGACTGGCAAAGGATTGGACACATGCTGTTACTGCTAAAAGTACAGCTTTGTTTTATTTTACCTCCTCACCATGAGAAAGGGTATGAAGCAGAAGCTGTTGAAATAAGATGAATGCTAAAAATATAATTGTAAAGAAAAAAACCCCTATATTGAATGCAATGATATAAGTCAAAATGGCACAGTAAATCAGGTATATATTTTAAGCACATTTAGTGATCAAGAAAGATTTGTCAGTTCACGCAATATCCATTCATCTGTCAGGAAGTTGTTCCCTAAACTTCCCATGCAAGAATTGACTCTTTCTACCTGAAAATTGTGATTTAACTTCTTACACTGAAATCAACTAATTCCATGAGAGAAAGACAAACTATTACTATGTAACAAATAATAGAATTATGCACTGTCCTAAAAATTTACCTAAACAAAATGTCTAGAAGGGCATCTTAAAATACTTTCTAAAAGGGAAATACAATATACAGAAAGCCATCGCCTGCTTGGAATGAAGCAGGTGCACTCTGTAAGCAATAAAATTCTGTCATCTAATCACTGAAATCTGAGGATATGCTATGGACAAATCTTAACCTTTCACAAGCTGATACCAAGGCAAATACAAAACCCACTTTTACATTCAAGGGCTGAATGTCATGACATTGATTCCGTATGTTCTGTCACCATGCGCACTCTTGATCACATCCCCTCCCTCTCATACAGCCCCACAGAGCAAGACAGTAAGAACTTGTTACTGTGGGATTTTCAGCAGCCAAATTGTGAAAATACTGTACTTATTATCTGTATGCTTATGAAGAGCAATTTCAGAGAATCTTGCCAATACACTGGCACAATATAAAAAAGATTATGTCTTATCAATATAACAATTCAAGAACTTGCCTACTGTTGTACAGCACTACAGAACATACCAAACCTACAAGATCTCTTCACTGTAATGCTATATAAACAGCAACACTGTGTATAGAGAAGTGGCTATTTAACGACTTGGCCAAAAGGAGGAGAAAGAGGGGATGAAATAAATGTACTCTTAACAAGAAATGGCTATCCTATCCTCTTTGGTGACAAACACAGTGATATTATTTCTTATTAACAACAGAAGTCTCCCAGGAAACCAAATGCACATTAAAGCTAGACAAAAACTATGCAGCATCCAGACAACCTTTGAATTAACCTTGTACTTTAAGACAAATAAAACAGTCCAAAAGTTCCTTTTTCTTGCAAACCTTGTTACCTACTTGTAGAAAAGCACTATTTGAGACCACAATATTAACTGTCACCAAGCAATTAGCCTGTTGGTCCCACCACTGGCTATCTTGAGGGTAATTTATTTTCATATAGCCACACAGAAAAAGGGGAAAAAAGACCTCTGATGGATTTATACAAGAAAATTCTTCAAGTATAAGGTTGGGGGGAAACCGATTACCTCCATTTTTTTATCTCAGTTTTACAACTGTTTTTTCTCTCTGTTAGCCCTTAGGAACATCTCTGCAATAGCCTCCATTTTCACAGATCAAGAAGGAAAAGGGTATTTATCACCACTTATTATGACACTGAAATCATTCACTCTGGTGGTAAGTTTTATGGCATAATTATACCCAAAGAAATGGTTTTCAAAGTTATAAAAATGTAACTTTGTCCTTACATTCTAAATATTCTATTATTTCATTTCAGTAGTAACAACACATTGACACACGAATATTAAAATTACACCTTAACTTACCTGTACCCAAATAAAAATCCAACTGAATCAGACTACCTATTCACAGCATAGGAAATGTTTGTAAGGTATAATACTTCAGAATTTTTCAAAAAATTGCTTTGTGTTTATTTAAATACTTTCAACTTATTTTTTTATGTCTTTTAATCATATATTTAAGGTTTTAGTAACAATATGAAGCAAAAATTTTATATTGTGGCTCCAACAAAGAATAAAATATTCTTCTGTTCTTTGTCAACATATATGGATTTCGTAAGCCCTATTCAAATAGTTGAGCTGTTTTATATATAAAAGCCATACCATGTAAAAGTAGGATAGACAGCAGCAGATTGTCCAAAAGACTGACCCAGTTTTCACAGACTTCACCTGGAAAAACAACCAACTATTTATGAATGACAAATACTGGACAATATTCCAAAATTTAATTCCAAAACAACTTTCAAGAGAACTTCTTTAACCTGCATCAAGTTATATTTTTATGCTTCTGAACTGATGTCCATTAAATAACACAAAAGCAATGCCTTCACACACAAAAAAAGCTTATATCTACTTCCCCAGAAAAAGAGCCCAATTCTCTGCGTCATGATCTGACATAGAAAGGTGGTTGCAATGCCTCTGTGCTACTGTCTCTAAGACATCGCACCACTTCAGAATTCTAAGTGTTGACTCTCTGTGCCTTACTGTGACTGGCATCTGACCTAACTCTGCAATTACAGACATAAGAGCTATTCTGTAACTTTGAAAAACTCACTTAAGGTTAATGAGAGCAGCCAGATACTACTAAAAGTTTAGCAAGATCCATACACTGCCCCAGGAGTATGAATTTCTCTATAGCTGATGGTGGTGACTGTGGTGTGGGAAAATAGGAATGAAGAACAGACATTAAATAAAGCGAGACAGTTTTCTATACAATATATTTGATCAATACATAATTCTACAGGAGCTCATGCAAATATTACTGCATATGCAGTTAAATATGAATTTCCTAATAACAGAGAACTGCTATTGTGTCTCAGCTGCTCTAAAATAACAATGTAGATTGATTCTATTACTGTTATCAAACACAGTACACCTTTACAGCTGCAGCTTATTCTAAGACCAGATTAAAAAACCCTGCATTTAAGTAACATCAGTCAGTCAGTCATGAAACATTTCAATTGCTCTCCCTTATAGTCGTACCAACTATATCCCAAGTTTGAAATATTCTAAAGTTAAAAATACCCATGAATACGAAATTATGAGAAAAGGTGTAATGACCATGTCCTGTGTGGAGGCACTCAAAATGAAAAGCATATGCATTCCAGGAACACACAAGGCACAGGATGCTGCATTGTCTATGCTGAATTAACAACAGTTATGCTATTTGTGTTATTTCCAAAGCAGATTCAATAGTCCAGAAGAGCTCCAACTTGCCTAAACTCCTTCATGCAAAACTACATTATAGATGAAGTTCTACATACAGATTAAAGAGTGAAAGACAAGCTGCTTTAGCAAGAAGCTAATTAAAAGGTAAGACTACTTTTTTTAAAGCATACAAGTAACATTAGTATCTTGCTCTAGACAGCTCTGAGTATTTAATTTGGATATTGAAGTCAAAGCCCAGACCGTCCACACAGGCAAAAGCTTCTCCAGAAGACCATTCAAAGCACTCCATATTCAATCTACCACTTTTCATCAGCAATATAAGGAGGCTAAAGTTTAATGCACATATAATTCTAATACCTCCAAACTGAAAACCAAATACCCCCTCTGTTTGTTTTAAATTTCGACTCATCATCATTTTTATTACTACTATAGGACACACATACTTCAGTGGAACAGTACTTTCACACAGCAAACTAAAGAGCATGATCATAGAGTGGCTCAGACCATGTGACTTCCCAGTACTTGTCTGATCAAGAGCCAAGGGGAAGAGGGATGAGAGGGAGGAAAATAAGAATTCAATGGATTCTAAGAAAAATCAGTCACTTGGTTGGAGGAGGAACCAAGAAACCTTTCCAAAGCAAAAGACTTGGCAATTACTTACCCATAAATAGTATGTGAACTGCAGTGCAAAAATAGCTATGCCTTCATTGTCAAACGATCCTGCTACTGATCGGGATATGTAACCTGGAACTATGGCGATAAAACAGGCAGCTAAAAGCCCTGCTCCCTGGTTCCACAGTTCTCTGGTGAGCAGGAAAGTAGAAATAGCTGTAAGGCCGCTAAAAACTGGTGCTAGGAACACACATACATCTCTTATATGGACTGTCACGTTAAGCATATTTAAAATCCAATGTATAAGGCCTGCTGTCACCATCAGTCCTGGGTATACCTACGAGGAGAAGAAAACAGAACAAACCAATACATTAGGTTATTGCAGAAAACAATCATGGTAGGTTTGTTTATGTATAATTTGCAATGAAACAGTAATTTTTTAAGCCGATATAAGCAGTGAAAATTAGCATAAGTTAATAGAATTATTTTAATACTACTTTAATCATGTTTTGACAACATCACTGTATACCATAGGTTCTTTAAATTTTATCCAAATGGTAACAACAACAACACATAATCCTTTTCCTAAATGAATAAGCAGTACATGGGTCATACCTACCTTACTTAACATTCATCATATAATGAAAGGACTTGCCATTAAAGTACAGAAGCAGAAGCTGAAGTTTGCAAGAGTATTTCAAGCCAGCTAACAGCTTNACGAACAAAAACTTGTAAGAGAAAAAAAAAAAAAAAAAAAAAAAAAAAAAAAAAAAAAAAAAAAAAGGCACCAAAAGTCTAAGACAACAAGAAACCCAAAATTTCCCAGCCCTACCCATTTTCCTTCAAAATATACCATACCAATTTTTCACCTATTGGTACCAATGGGAAAAGCAGATGTGCACCATTCTACACTAAATTTTTTTAAAGTTGCAAAGTTGATAGTCAGTTATTACATATTTGTAAGACATCTGGAGACATCTTTGGATGAAAGATTAAAGTCCTGTAAAACTGAATTAAGATGTCCTCCAGGAAAGGTGGCATAGACTTATACAAATCTATTGAACCCATCACAGAATATTGGAGAACTTCAAAATATTCTTAATAGGACTTCTGCCCTCCCACATTTATCAACATTAGAAAAATCAATACATACTAGAAAAGTTAATGTGTACCTCACCGGCCTTAGTTTCTTTCAAAAACCAAGAAGGGCATTGTATTAAATTAAATTAACAGATGACAGAATGTTCCCCTTCATATATTTCAATTCTCTTTCCTAAAGGGGTTTTAATTTATGTAAGACAAGTATGGAAAACAAACATTTATACATAAAGAGTCTCAAGTACTTCTAAGATGATAAAAAAATGGTGATCTGTTGCAAAAAAACACTTGCTAATGCCTAATGGTATGTACTATCATTAAAACGCTTTAATGAACTGTCACACATTAAGAAACACATGGCTGTGTTAGTAACTGAAGTGTTACTAAAGCTATTCTAATGAATAGTACTTGTATTCTGATTTGACAATACTGTTTAGTACATTTTTCCCACCTCGTAACTTGCATCAATGACCATCTCAAGGACTCCTGATGCTTCATACACATGCCACACTGATTTAACTTCACAAGGTCTTTTCCCAGTGACATCCTAATTGTTTTCCATACATACATGAATCTACTTAACATATACCATTGGATTAAAACTTGTACCTTAAGAGATTTACTAAATGGCTTTGGGAAAAAAAAGAAATCTAAAACATTATTTTTCCTTTTTTGATTTCATGTACCAGAATTCCAAGAGTAACAGCCTTAATTATTAGTATTAGAGGTTGATATGTAAGGAAGCTCTGTATTTTTTGTTCACAGTATACTGTTGGACAAAAACTAATGCATGTTAGTATCTGCAGCTAAAACTTAAAAACCATCAAATATTCTCTCTGCAGCAATTTGACAATTTAAAGCACATTTAATTAAGATTCTCCTTTCATCAATGTCAAAATTGTATCGAAAGTTAAACTTAATGCAAAGTTATCTTTAAGTTATTATTAAAATACTTACAGTTCCACCTACTATTCTTCCTAGTGGATACCATGCTCTTTCATCAAACCAATTTAAAAATTCATAAAACCCATGAGATGCAAGATGATGTGTTGATCTATAGTTAAACCTAGAAAGAAACAGAAGAAAAGATGAGGTGGCAAGATTAAAATCAAGAACCTGTTAAGATAAAAATCAAGAACACCTCAGCATCTCATTTAGTATAGAAGTAGAATGGTCCTCTCTAAATCTACAGCATTTTAAAGTAAATTACTAAGTTCTCAGTTACAAACGACTGCATTTTTTTCATTTCTACAGCCAGTGTATATACATAGATGATATGTTACAGTCTTTGGTGGGACTTTTTTTGTCTGTAAACAGCAAAACGTTTTCTATCACTCTGAAAAACACTCTGATCATTTTTGGTATTCCTTTTTAAAGCTACTAGTTTTCAAATACAGTCTACCACATCCAGAAAATCAGAATTAAGATTGTTGAAGAATCAGTGCAAGACTCCCATTCTGAGACAGGATAACTACGTGGTACATTTGCTGCCACTCTACTTCATGTAAACTTGAGAGGTGACTAATGCAGTAATAGGCAGCAGAAATCAGCCTATTTATTCCCACTATCAAACAAATAGCCTTGACATATTCCCTTCAATCAAGTAAGAATTTATAAAAGGTAGAATCTCTGTAGATGAAGTTTCATCTTCAAAGTTTGTACATTCTGCTGAAGAAATTTTCTTGTAGAACAAAAACTGTCCCATTAATAACTTCAGTTCAGCCTACAAACCATCAAAAAACATCAATGGACTGCCATTAAGGCACTATTCACATTCCTAGCAGAAACTATCTCAAACTTCTGACAACAAAACTTTTCAGCTATCATGAAGTCCATTAATTCTTGACATTAGGTACCAGGCTGTGAGAAGAACTACAGTGTATGTTACCCCAAAGCAGCAACACTCACGATCGTTCATTAAGAGGCCAAACTAAAGGGCTATAAGCATCAATAATGGGAAGTTTTCCAGGGAAAGTTTAGGCTTAGAAAAGCCTGGGCAAAGGTAACTTCTGAAATAAGGAACATCCACAAAACCAACTCTCCTAATAGATATTCTAATTGGAATTTAGTTAACAATGTGAAATTCATTAGTTATTGATATGAAAGATTATATTTGTTAGTTGAGAAGTAGTTCAGGTGGCTAAATGCAGTACCACAACAGACAACGGGTTAGATGAGCAAACCACCATGAAAGACTTCCACAAACACTGCCACTATTCAAGACCAGAGAAGTTTAGGTGTGTTTTTCATTTTGTCTATTTTATGGAAGTATCGACTTATATCAATAACATGTGTCACTTCTAACACAGATTTTAAAACTAAATCAAATCTTTTGCATATTTAGGATTCCCAAAACATTACAGGTTTAACTTGAACTAATTAATTCTAACAGAAACAAGCTACTGTCATTCAAAAACCTATCAAGGTCCTAACTGTTTTATCAG
This sequence comes from Formicarius rufipectus, assembly GCA_013399695.1. Lineage (NCBI taxonomy): Eukaryota > Metazoa > Chordata > Aves > Passeriformes > Formicariidae > Formicarius > Formicarius rufipectus. The sequence continues at coordinate 267,169 of VXAU01005694.1, read as the reverse complement.
TTCAAGTCTAATAAACTGAAGTAAAACCACACTGAGGTCACGAGAGGCTTTCTTAATCTACACAGTGAAAACAAAAAAAGAACTGAAATTCAAGTTCAGATGTCAGCAAATTTGCCTGTTTTAACTGACTGAACTCTCACAGCATCAGTGAAGTGACATTAAAAATAAGTAAATAAAAAAGAGAGTGAAATATTTTCAGAACTCTCTTATATGCTAAATAAGCACTTTATATATAGGATACATTAACTGATAAAACTGTGGACTAGAAGAATTATTAGTCATGTTTATATAAGCAAATTCACATGAACATCAGTCATTTTGACCTAGAAATCTGATTCAAACAGCAATGTGACATTGGTTTCTAATAAGCCTACAACTATTCCCATTTGACTAGAATTCTAAATATTAATTAATTCTCCACTACTGAACTGTCAACCATAATGTGATTTATGAAATGGCATACCTGTGAAATTAGCCTCTTATCTTAGCATAGCAAGGTCTATTGCTAATTTGTTTAGTGCCAAGTGCCTGCAGTATAGTATGAAACAAATCAGGAGTTTCACATTGCACAGGATGCAAAAGATCCAGCCAGCTATGGACAAGACTTAAAACACAATGAAAACCCAGCCAATACTGTTACCCTAGAACTTTTAAAAGGAAACTCAAAAGATGTTTACTAACAGGGATTACTTGAATTTTTAAACCATGACTCAAACTCAGAGGCTACAAAAGTATGACTAATGTTTACTTTTAGAGCATAAAAATATTAGCGAAACAAATTAAATAGGCAAGAAGAATACATATTGACATTTTCCTCCTGTTTTGAACCAGTAAAGCTTCATAACTAACTTCAGAAGGATGTGAACAACTGCCTTGTGCTTTGGCAGCATCCCATAAAGTCTTATAATTCAGAATTGAAATGCAACATAACAGCACTTTGATTCTACCACTTCAGAGGCAAGAATTTAATCTTCCCTTAATGTAGTGTTCCCTCTTAATGTAGTTTTAGACAGATACAAATGATTAACCCTTGTTTCAAAAAGTGAGTGCTTCTTTTGCCACAAGTGAAAGCATGCAGAGACAGCACACATTATTGGCAATACTATAGGTACATTAATTTTGCACTGTGAGAAGACCTGTAAGTGAGAACAAGAAATAACCTTCCGGACACAAAAATCTGCAACATTTAAACGCTTAATTCAACACCTCACTTTGACTTTAAAAAAAGAAAGTGTCCACTCTACCTCCCAACAGGTAACCTGGAAACAAAAGTTAGTGAAAATTTCAATATAAAAACACATGTCAGGAGAAGCTTGGTAAGATAGCTGCATATCCAGCTTGAGGCACTGACTAAGTGACAGCAATGGGCAGTGTATCAGACAACAGTATGGCCTGGCAACTGCATGATGATGCCATTGTTATGCTCTGATACTGCTTACCCACTTCATAGCACTCTTCTTCCGGGACAAACCTGAACCTTGTGAAACTGTTTCCTTTTTGGCAGAATGGAGATAGCTAACACAGCATCACATCACAAACCACAGTCACACAACCTTCTTACTGCCTTGGTACTTTTCAAACTGTGCTTGAAATTCAGCACAGTGGTATTGTATTTCTACAGCAGCACTGTCACAGTATCTGCAACAATCTGTAGGTTTCACAGGGGTATAAAACAGCCCTGGGAAATATTAGAAAAACTGCTGCCTTTGCATATACCCACATCTGATTTAGGGGATGCAACTAAAGGAGAAATCAGAATGGAGACAAGAACAACTAGTGCTGGGTAGGGGTTGCATTTCAGGCTTGCATATCACTGCCTGCCCCCGTTCTTCCAGCAAGAATAGGTGATATTTAGGGGTTTTATCCAGTCCCCTTTCTGATCTGCTAGACCTTTTGCAAGGAGACACCGGAGTACACTGTTGGTTACATTGATTAAATAAATGGCACGCAGTACTATGTGACAGAATTGGAGTGAAGGAAAGGATCCCTTTTCTCCCATCCTCAACCCTCACGCTCATCTGATCTTGAGATATGGGAACAGTTTAGCCTTCTCCCAAGATTCCCTTTTTATCCTCTCTCATCCCTTTGAGGCAAGTCTATTTGAGACAGACCTGAGAAGAATGAAGAACAAAATTTTGTAAAGCACATGCCTAATTAAATACTCCCCTAGAAAGACTGAGACAAATACTTCAGTTCTCAGTCCATGATGTTAAGATACGCATTTGCTAATATGCAACTAAAGGCCTGCCTAGCACTAGTAAGTGTTGACTTTTCTTATTTTAGCTGACATTTGAGGAGTAAAAGTGATGCTCTGCTACTCTCCTTGCTTCTTTCTGTCAGGTCTGTAGTTTGAACTGTCTTGCCCTCCAAGCTAAGCTTTAAAGAAATAAACAGTCCTAAGTCTTTATGCATTTCAGAATTCTAAGTTCCAGCCACCAAATTAGGCTGGTATCATAGCTAGAACCTTTGGGGGAGTTGCTCTAGTGATCACAAAAGCAACTCTATGTATGGTACCATTAATTCTGTGGCTCTGCTGGAAATACCTACACTACTTGGTTCAGAAGCCAACAGGAGATAGGTGAATATAGTTCTCATTTTCAAAGCAGAATAGAGAATAAGCGCCAACAGCAAAGTAACTCAAGAGAGACAATTTTTTTTTTAGTAGCGACATTCATTTAGAAAGCTTAACCAGGCAACTTGGAAAGTAAAACCTGTAAAGTTTTCACTTATATATTATGTACTCTTAATACATAATCTTACCTATCTGCTCATGCTTAGGTTTGCTTTTTATTCCATCCTATGCACTGTGTTTTTGATGACACAAGGTAATACTTAAGATGATTATTCAATGCCAGTCACAGAACTCACTGTCCAGGAGCTACAGAATTCTCTGGCACCTCACAGCAACAATTACCACCATTATTTATAAAGATATGTCTTAGGCTTTGACATTCCTAAGTTTAGTATTTCCTTCACAAAGTAGTGTTTAAGATGAACATAAAAATGAAATTTAGCCTACTAAGAAAATATGAACATACAGAAAATAGGAGCACATCTACAGCAATGCAGTGACTTCATCCAGATCCTAACAACACTTGAAGCAAATTAGAGTGACAGTGACATTGACCCTGCCATTCCAACAGAGCACAAGATCAGTTTGTTGCTTCTTCTGGGAATGGTGATTGTTTAAAGCCCAATCAATTTCATGCTATTACTGCCCCATCATCTAGACTTTTTATCCAGCATTTTAGAGCCATCTGAGAATATGTAATCTCCTTACTGGCAGAATCTGTTGAACATTTTCTAAGCCTGCAATTATAAAGGCTTCTGTGCTCTAAAGTCTTCATCTGCAGATGCACAAAATTTCCACATCTGCAAACTCAGAAAAATGGCATGATACAAACTGTGAACATCACAAGCTATCTGAGAAATTCTAGGAGTCAGTTTTTAATGCAAATGCAGATTAGAATCAATTCTGCCATACAGCATCTAATTAGAGATGGCAAGTCTAGATCTTGAAAAAGATAGTGGTGGTTTGACTCAATATCCGACATTCTTTGCATCCAAAGGAAGAATTTATTCAGCACACCACTTTATGGAAAATCTAATGAGAAACTTCAGTAGCTTCCATTGGCATGAAGAAACACATATACAGCATTCCATATTAAACTCTAAAACACCTGCTTGCCCATGTATTACACTATGAGCACAGCATCCTCCAAGTCCTATTCTGAACTCTGAATCTACAAATAAGCAATTACCACAGTGAGTTCTGTATAAGGTTTTTTTTTAAATGGAAGTATAGTACCCCATCAATCATATAATGAATTTCAGGCACTACAGCAGCGTTTCTTTTCAGGAAAATCCTTACTTGTGTTGCATTTATAACCTTGGTAAGTACGTATGGACATTTAAGTCACCTTTAACTAATCAAGATCAGAATTTGGCAGGAACAACACCAAAAGGCAAAAGTACTTCTGACACCTAAAGAGCCTTTCCTAATTTCTGCAACCCAAACCTAAGGTGTTAGACATCAGAGTAGGAATGGAGAAAACATACACTGAGCTCCACCTGTGTAAAAATCTATGAGATGGAGGATGGTCCTCTCTTTTTCTGAGCCAAAACTGACGTATCTCTAAAAAACAGAAAAGCAACCAGGCAATTTTGTTTTAGAATAATATCTCGTTCCTCTTTCACTTAACCTCATGTAAGTGGAACAGTTCTATTAGGTCCTAAATCTAATACAAACCTACACTGAATGAATTGTCCCTAATTAGAACATTTATATATAATTTAAGTAATTATGTCCACAAGTCCTTTTTCTGAAATTTGTCTACGTACACACCTACCATGGTTTTAAGTGGAAGCTGTTACCACTTTGCACACTCAACTGGAGCACTGCACCTCACTGGACAACAAACACCCAGGAGTCATGAACACAGGAACTCTACCCAGTCATTCACAAGGGACACAGAACATGTGTGCATGGTTCTTACTAAAGCTGATTGAAAGACAATTATTAAGTAAAGTCCACCAGAAAGAAAAAAAGAGAAGTTTTGACAGATGTGGAGTTTAATATCATTCTAATTGGGATGTTTTCAGGGGTTAAATATGGAATTTTTGATTGTTTAGTCCTTATGTTTTATATCAATATTTGCACATACAATTACTCTTTGCATTCTGAGATATGCCTCAACTAATACCAAGTATTTTTTGCAATATCATTAGAATAACTCCGGATGGATAAGTAGAAAGCCAAGGATGCAGGGGAAAAAAAAAAAATCACCAGGGCACCTATTTGTTCAGGTCCAACATTCAACTATGCTCAGTGGAAATCCTGAAGACGACCAGAATGGTTATTGAATAACCATTAAAAATTACGATTAAGAATATCAGAATGTCCCCAATGTGTTTAAGAAGGATTACAGCATTCCTACTGCCACTACTTGGCATGGTATTTTCACTGCCTGCAATAAGATGTCACGCTTAGCAAGTGCTAAAATCAGGAACTGCATGCTGCCAGTACCTTAATGATATGAAATTCTACAGGAAGCATACAGTCACTAACTTCTTCAGAGAACCCAGGGCATCTCCAATATTTCTGCTGAAGAACTGCAAGCTTTTTAAAGCATTCCGTGACCACAGCTTATATTTTTCACACAATACACCACCATGTGAAGCCACGATATGCTTCCCATCATCACCACAGTGGGCGTAGATCTGCCTGCAATTTCAGACACTTCCTCTGATGCTTGTTACATTTTTTTATTACTTTTTGTCTTGCTTCCAAACTATTCATAATAATTTGCCTTGAGACATGGAAAAGCACTGGTTTTATCAATATTAAAAGGCACATTTTGCCAGTGAATTCTGCCATTCAAAACATTTGACAACATTTTAGACCTAAAACAAAAGTGATGATGACACTTTTCTTTGGACAGTCAAAATTACCAAGAGATTTCCAAGATAAGATGCAACCAGACTCATTTGAAATTCCTCCAGGGGAAAACAGAATGTTCATTTTCTTTTCTACCAGACATACACTTTACTACAGATACTACAGTACAAACTGCACCAATAATGATGGCAATAGTCATTTTGTATCTTTTGCAGCATCGGCTTCTCAAGAGGCATCAGTTTTGTGCTCACTACAGTACAAACCACCACAAACTCTGTGGTGCTATGTCTGTTCCTTTCTAAGTGCTATTGGGCTACCCTGTGACATATCAGCCTTGTATCTTGCAATTCTGAAGATTTTGCACCAGATTCAAGAAAACGTTCATGAAGGGTGTTTCTTCCAGATCGAACAGATTTGTACTGTACTTGTTTATAACACGATGGAGGCAGTTTAGCTTCAAGATCCTCTAAGTTAAAGGCTGGTACATGAGGATCTGGTTGGCAGGGAGGAATTAAAAAGGCAATTTTAAGATGCAAAATATCCTTTCTATAAAAAAAGCTAATACTAGAAATCAATGAAGTAAACATGACTGCTTCACAAGAAGTAACTGGGAATAGAGGAGCGCTAACTCCCAAGTCCTCTAATATAGAAAACCAATATGTAACATCTAACCAACCATAGTGGACTCTTACTAAACATACTACCTGCTATCCTGTAGCAAAATCTGAGTCCAGAAGAGAATACTACTTTTTGTAATAGTCTGAAACAGAGTAAAATAAAGAAAATTTAGTATTTATTGCAGGTACTTTAAATATATTTAAACTATTTGGGAGTGTGTGGCAGTCTTCATTTCTATTACGTAGCACCTATATGCTACAAAGCGGTGGCAACTGAGGAGGTACTACCTACATCAAAATGCAGTTGAACCAACTTCACAATCACTTCCCATTAAGTGAAATTTAAGAAATCAGTCTGGATACAAGGTGGCCTGGCAGACTGCTTCTACCCTGTAAAATATAAGACATGGTAAAATGTAAATAGGGCCCTCAGAAAGACTCCAGATCCCCAACACCACAGATGATACTTTAGCAGTGACAATCTTACTTCTGGCAGAACATTTGAACACTTAGAGCACCACGGAAGAGCTTTAGCAGAAATTATTTTGTACAACCCTCTACAGCCTGCTACCTGAACTTCTGTGTAACATGACAAAGAGTTAAGTCCAGCCAGAATCAGACATTAGGTATCAAACCACTCTGTAAAAATTATGGTAAGATAAAGTCTTTTAGCTCACAGAAATTAAAAGTATCTACAGTATTATGACTGCATGTCTAAGTCAGTTTAGCAAGTTAAAATAAGGTAGTGTTTAATCCAAAAATCCTCAAATATTTGCTCTTCAGTACATTTCTTAATGTGCCTGCTATTCTTCCTTCTGCAACCAGATCTCTGTTGCCTGAGTTCTCTCACTATGCTTTAATTCAATTGTGCTTTCTGCATGTAGATCATGTTCAGTTCAAGAAGCTGGATCTCTCATAGTGCACCTGTTGAGCTCCATCTGTTGCAATACAGACTTACTTTTTACCACAATGACTGCTGAGAAAATAAACAATGTTTCAGAGTGGATAATACAGAGCATCATCAGAGTAGGACAGTCTAACTTGAACAATTTCTGTCCATTGATTAACACCAGACAGGTTAAAGATCTAATTTTATCTAAATTAAATATGCCTGCTCAAATTCTGCTTAACCTTTCAGTAACCTGGTATAAACAGACACAAATACTGTATTCACAAGGAATGTAGCAGGGATCAGGCAATTTTCACCTGTGGGTGTGCACATACAGAGATAGACCTATCTGTGGAACAAACTAAACAATACAACTGGAGTCTGCAGGAACCCAGACATAGATCTAATTCTGCCCCTATCAAATAAAGCTGAAAAGAAAAAGGCATGAATACAGATCAAAGTGAATGGGTAATAGGGGGAATGTGGGGTGGAAAGGTATTGCCAACTTTAGGATGCCTTGTTCTGAATTACATGCTCGCAAATTTACCTGTGGCAGTTACCCTTCAACTAACCTTTGCTAGCTAAAAGGAGAGCAGAGGCACTCCTGATGTGCTTCTGTTTGCACATGGGACAAATTAGCTTGAATCACAGCTAAAAAGCAAACCACTCTCAAGATGCTGCAAAAAAACCCAACAAAAATGCTTCTATAAATACATCAGCAAAAAGGCAAGGGCTAAGGAGAACTCCAATCTTTATTGGACGTGGGAGGAAATGGTGACAAAGGAGGAGGTGCTCAATGCCTTCTTTGCCTCAGTCCTTAAGAGTAAGACCAGCCGTTGCTTGAGTAACCAGCCCCCTGAGCTGAAAGACTGGGATAGGGAGCAGAAAGTTGGCAGTGCTGGGTTAACGATTGGACTCAGTGACTGTAGAGGTCTTTTCCAACCTAAATGATTGATTCTATGATCTCAACTATTTCAACTGATTTTTCTATGAGGCAGATTAAGAGTACCCATAAGATGTACAAACACAGCCCAACAGAAGGGATGGTGGCCTCCAGCGGAGGGCAGCAAAAGTTCCAGTTGTTTGCAAAGTGACTATACATACAGTCATGCTGGAGAAAATTGACACGGGAACAAGATGTCACCAATAAAAAAGACCAGGAAAGTGGCTGAAAAGCAAAAAGTGGCCTTCATTCTTCCCCACAATACACAGCGTGGAGCTTATCTTTCTAATCATGTTTAGCATTCTTGATCCACTTTCAACATCTGATTTATTCTCAAGTATGGCAAGCAGAATTTAAAATCAGTTATCCATTACTTTTATATCTTTCATACTGTTTAAAGGACATCTGAATTAAAACAAAAAACAAAACAAAACAAAACAAAAACAACCAAAAAAACCCCAAACCCCACAAAGTTTTCAGTTAATTTAATTCAACCAGTCAGGAATTATACTTAATGGTTACCAATGTTTCTTTTAAGACTATGCACAAGAAACACAAAAGTGCAATAACAAAACATTTCCTCTTTAGGTATTCTCAAAGAAATGCTAAAGATTAACTGTACTGCACTAAAGACTACAGTGTTCAGCATTTAAGACAGTATATATAATGAATATTAAATTTCTGCCGTGTACAATGTGAAATTAAAATTACATGTTTGTTTTCTCATTACATGATGGAATTTCTAGTATCGCTTAGTCTTACTATATTGTGACTACTGAATACCTCACTATGCTCCTCTGTCACTTCAGTAAAATCCAAATGAAGTTTAGAAATGACCCACAAAATCACAGAATACGCTGAGTTAGAATACGCTGAGTTGGAGGGGACCCACAAGGATCATCCAGTCCAACCCTTAGCCCTGCACAGGACCAACCCCAAAAGTCACACCATGTGCCTGAGAGTATCATCTAAATGCTTCTTGAACTTTGCAGGCTTGGTGGTGTGACCACTGCCCTGGGGAGCCCATTCCAGTTCCCAAACACCCTCTGGGTGAAGAACCTTTTTCTAATGTCCAACCTAAACCTCCCCTAACACAACTTCAGGCTATTCCCTCGGGTCCTGTCACCACTCACCACAGAGAAGGGACCAGTGCCTGCCCCTCCTCTTTCCCTCATGAGGAAGTTGGAGACTGCAATGAGTTCTCCCCTCATTCTCCAAACATACACTTGGAAGCATATGTGTTATTACAGAAATATTCAGAGACTACACCCCCCACTGCCTCCATCATATGCACAGGAACACACCCTTTCAAAAATAAATCACCTCTTTGACCAGCCAACTACCACGGTATATACAATTTGGAAGCTACAGTCCCTCTGTCTTAAAATAGTAAAAGGATGAGTTTCATTTTTAATGCCTTTCTATTAAATCATTAGTAGTGACTTGAGGAGGGACCATGCCTTTCCCTGGTCCTCTACTGCCACATGAAACAGGATAAGGCAAAATGGGTGTCTTGTTGCCCATGAGGATACTAAAGCAAGAGGTTTGGTTGCAATTCAGATGGGGTTGGAATATGGTGTAACGCAGGGGATACGTGAGAGTTGTTGGGAAGGGCCTAGCAGAAGTTCTCAAGGGACAATTTTTAGGTCACGTAATCCTAAATCTTCTCTCTCCTTGCTCTCCAGACATGAATTAAATTGGCCTGTTCCAGGACCTTTCACGCTTCAATCCCCACTGGACTGTATGGCCTCTCAACTCTCTCCACAAATGCGCATTTAAATTAGAAAACTAGAGTTGGGTTTCCTGTTGAGCAAAGGGATTCAGCTCTAGATCCCAAATATCCCATGTAACTATTTAAGTCTTATTTCTGGGCAAACTTTTAAACAGTTACAGCACAATAAAAGAACTTTAGCAGAAACTATTGATATGTTTGCCCCTCAATAACCTGTTGGCCAGAGAATTCATGGATACCTGAGACAGGATCGGGGACAAGACATGCCAATACAATAGCTCACTGCCACTGGCAAAGGCGAGTTTTCCTCTCCCTGCCTGCAGTAGCAGATCCAACACCCACGCTTACCAGCACTCTGCAAGTTGCCTTAACTCGTTAACACAGCACAAAACTACCTCAGGAAATGTCCAACGGATGTTGGGAAATTCAGGAGAACTACTTCACTTGATTAGATGCAAATAAGGCCACTTTACACTGGTGAAGACAAGCTCAACAGCACCTTGTTGTACCTCAGATACCCAGAATCAATCTTTACTCAAAACACTAAACCACCATCTTATCAGCCACAGTAGCTTTCTGGAGGTTCTCAAAGGAACCTGTGGAATCATCTTCCATGTGTTTTCCATTGCACAAATGATACCTATGGGTACTCCACCACAGCACATTAGATAATGAGGCAGAGGACAACACTGCTGAACTTTCCAGGTAAAAGTACCATTCGACTAACATTTAAAGCTGTTCTGTGGCTTGAAGATAAAAAGGGAGGGCAGATGGCACCACTCTCATAGAGGAAAACCATGATGTGTGTAGCTAAGTATATTGTGTTGAAACTAGAGTAAAAGGGAAGCATAAAGAAAAAAGGATCCTGAATTTGGCTTACAAAAGCAAAACCTAGAACATAAATCAGTGATGAAACAATTAGAAGCATGACATACTTCACACAAAACATACCATCCAATCCTCTGGCAGGCAAAAAATGGGCTTTACTGTGGGAGGGTGGGGCAAGCATTGGTGAAGTAGTGGTAGCATACAAAATTAAAGCACTAAAAATTCCTTGGCTCCTGAACATGTTTAGCCATAGGAGAATAATTACATTTGTCATCGTTAGATGACCTGAGACATCACAAATTAAGATACCATTGCAAAAGTTTAAGATAGTCTCTCCAGTGTCAAAATCCATTTTCTATTTGGCAAATGAAAGATTAAAACTGTTACAGAGTAAAATGAATTGTGAGCCACATGCAATAGTTTTTCAAATGTTACTTCAGACATTTGACATTAGATAAATCATTCTAGTCACCTGAGTAAGATAAAACAGTCAAAACACAAAAGCATTACAACTTCTTAGAAAACTCAAACACTGCATTGGCTTTCATGACTCTCATTCTACAGTAAAGCAAGCCAAAGAGACACCCATTTACTTCCACTGTTAACATCGATAAAATGCCAAAGCACCAATTTTGTTTCGCTGATTTTCTAAATTAGAAGAATTGCAATGTAAGGCATTTGATCTATTGTCAGAGAAAGAATTAAAGACATTTTAAAGACCTTTAATACCCAAATGATTATTTCAAATATTTCAGCCATAAAGATGAAGCTGCCTTTTTCAAGATACACGTTTCAAACAATATTTATGAAATTCTAAGTTACTTAACTGAGCTTCCAAATGCTGCTTGGGGTAAGTTTAGAATAAGAAGGGAACACATTCAACATATGCAATAGATTATTAAAAAAAAAAAAAAAAAGTCTGGATAAACATAGAAAAGTATTCAGAACAAGAAGGCTTGTTTTGCTTCTGCATCAAGAAAATGCACTGCTATATTTTCAAATCCTCTGGCTAGAGTACACATCTGCTCTATTCAACATATATTCCTCCCCATCAGCTGCATGCTCTAAGAGGTACTTTCCATACCTAGATTCTGCTAACATATCCATCTATTGGGAAGACAGAAATAAAAATAAATAAAATCACATTTCTTGGATTTAAAGAAGTTGCCTATCACATAGTGTAACAATAGCAGAAAGAGAACACAGAGACTGAAAAAAAATACAACAAAGAACTCACAAAATGTAGGCTGCCCAGTCACATGCGCTAGAACAGTTTAAAATTACATAATTACATGCTATTTTTCCCTTCTGCAAAATCTACGTTAAACCAACAGGACAGAGAGTGTCAATGTACACAGTGAGCCACTGTTTTAAATGTAACTAATACTGTGTTAAACAATCTAGAAGATAATAGCAATCCCACTAAGAACAGCACCAAAAATCAATAATCGAGCCAAATTCACATCCTCCATTGCAATGTGGTTCCCCAAGGATTTTGCTTGGGGTTTTTTTAAGTGAGGGAAGTTTTGTAAAGGTGTTTTGCAACTCTTTGTGGATCATCAGCTGAAGAGAACTTGAACATGCTCTTTACCTAACAAATTAATATAACCCATATAAACTGACTCCCACAGAAAATTATATGATGAGCATTTTAACACCTGGAAGCAATTATCTTTACAGTCCACATACTCCAGTTACTTATGTTAGATGGGCTCTTAAAGAAGTAGCCTATGATATTGGACTTGGGTCTCCAACAGCAGACAGACATTTTAAATACCGTTTTCTGCTCTTAGAAGCACTCATGTACACTCAGTTATTCCTTGTTTAAAACAGACTATTTCCTTTTCTAAAGTGCAGGAATGTTGCCACTCGTAAGAGCAAGAACTTTTAAAATATTTCTCTATATGTCAAAGGAGCTTTTACCTGGAGAAGGCAGCAGTAAGTTGGGAAATACAGAAGCTGATCTATTTTGTTTGTATCTATGTCCTCAAATTCATTCCCCAGGCTGCTTCAACTTACGTAAGGTGTGGTGCAGCATTAGGGTCAATTTTACAGTACCTCTCAAGCCCAGACCTAGCAGCTCTCCGTATCAAAAACAGCTCAGTTTGAGTCCCAGTAACAGCTCAGATGAAAACCACAAACTGCTCAGCTCTGGGGCAAGAAAAGAGATCTATGTGTTGGACATACTATAAAAAGACTACAGCAAGACTTGTCCTAAGTTCACTTTGTTCTCCAAGCAAGTAATAAGACTGATGGCTAGAAGAAGTTTCGCTGAAAGAGTTAATGACAGTAATAAAACACATCGGCACACGTTCTTCAAAAGCAGCAAATGGCTTTGCTAAGTAGAAAGAAGGCCTCAGGATTAGCCCCAAATGTCAGTACAAATGTACCTCAAAGGGCTTGCAGGAGTGGAATTTTCAAAAATTAAGGGGGAAACTCTGCAACACATGCACAGATAGAAATTAAATGGAAAATAACCTGAACAAATCAGAAGAGATTCTTGTGGAACAGCAAAGACACCTCCCTAAACTCAGTTTACCCTCAACCCACTTAAAACCTATTAGTTTCTATAGGATTTTGAATTTTCCTGCTAACTGTACTGGACAAAATTTTTATTCTCTCCTTTCACCACTAGTTCAACATGAGCCAGATTTAAAAACATGACTATTAGGATTACAGGCTGCCAAAATCAGAGACTATTAGACAGAGAATTATGACAGGAAGCAAAAAGGTAACCTTTATAAACCACCCTACCTTTATGTAAGAAAATCAAATTTTTGTTTTAAAAACAGAACATATTAAGCTGTTCAAGTAATAGGGTATCTGCCCAAAAAAGTCCATTCAAGGATTTTCATTGTAGCATTTGCTCCAGCTAGTGTTTGTGTTTGCTGTGTTTATTAAAAAATAAAAAAGTAAAACCCCCTATGGCATTAAAAGCTAAATTTGAAGGTTCAGTCAACCTAGCCTATATAAAACATTCGGATAGGTTTTCCTTTTCATGTTTCATTCTGCTGCCCATAAATCAATAAAAGGGTCAACGCTTTGCAAGTATTGTGTCTCACCTCTTGTATTTTCCCAAAGAAGGCTCTACAGAGACTAGGGATAGTGTCTGCACATATTTTATAAGCACTGCCCCTCCTACCAAGTGCACATAACCCCATTACTGCACCCACAGGAAACCTGACGAGGTTTTCACCCCAATTACAAGTTGTGCAAGCGAGGAAAGAAACGCTGCCTGCTAAGCAAAGATGGTAGAAGACAATAGCAGATACAGAGCAGAGGTTTGATTCTCACATGACTGCTATCTCATGAGGCCACACGGTGAACCGCTTTTCAGCTGCATCAATCTAACTGAACAAATCCAGCCTGAGGTCTCCCTGCTAACAAAGCAGTCTCACCTCTGCCTGCAACTCTGTCCAATGTTCTTTTTCCAGATTACCCTCCTGCCATTATATTGCTACTATTTACCTATTTCTGCAATTTCACAAGCAGTAGTGAAGTCTGGTATAGTCAAGTGCACATCATCTTGCCTGTTAATGCCGTATCAACCTTACAGAAAAATTGACTTGGCTGCAAAACAGCTCCCTCCAAGTCGCTGAACAACATCCTACGATCTGGAAACCCCAAGAGCTAGACTAACCTGCACCAACAGAGTTTCTCAACCCATGTCATACTGCAACGAAAGTGATCAAAAAAGATGCCTGATCTGGATCTTCCTCATTAAAGGGTGGGTGGTGGTGGGGTGCTGAAACCTGGCAGGCTATTCTCACACAAAAATCTCCAACCTCTCCTTTCATGAACACACAGGCCCTGCTGAATTGGATTTGGAGACTATGACCGAGTATTTTTCCTACTATAACAAAATGGCAGAAATGAGTTTGAGCTACCTGAAATGCTGCTAAAATTATTAGTACTAGAGTATGTATAATTAAACATTTGAATGATATTTTTCAATCTTTAAAAACAAAAGCCAATAAAATTGAAATAGAGTAATTCTTCTTTCATAGAACCAAAAAAACCTAGTGAATGAAGGCAGTATAGTAAGTTTTTAATACGAATCACAGGACATCAGCAACATCTATAAATCAATTCAAAGTGATTAGATTCAAACTGCATTGCAATCCAATGCTTTCCCGAGGTCTGGAAGTCATCTAAGATTATAAACAAAAGGAATTGCTTTGAAAAAGAATCCTAAAATCTGGGGGAAATGTTTCCTAAACACATCCTCATTCATGTACTCCCCTTCAACAGGGCTGTGCGATGGGCTGGAAGCCTCCAGAAAGATAGCAATTTGGAGACAAAAGTGGCTGCCACCCTTCAAGAAGAGCACATTTACTATACAATCTACTGCCTGTTCGCTCAGCAAGAAGTCATTAGCAGGTAAGCAATATCTAGCTGAATTACCTGGGTGGGCATTGCTAATGGCGATTATCAACACTATCATCCTCTTTACATCATTTCTCCCCTTTCTCCATATGAACCCCAGCTTAGTGCATTCTCATTCACCCTTTCTTTCATCACTCCTGTTGCTCCAGTGTCCTCACACGTTCTGTTGTTACACGTATACATGTTTTCACCCTATCACTCAATCCCAGTTTACCCTTTAAAGTCAGCCGCTATTTACATCCCCTCCCAATGTACATATTCCTCCTCAAAAATAAGAGGCTAAATTGTAACATAAAGAACTAGTGGTGAACAGGTTGAGGGAAATAATACAGTATTTTGACAATTTACCTCACTGAATCAACTTACTATGACTGCTTTATAGCAAGCACAAAATAAAAAGCAGGACTGCAGTGGGTGACAGAGGAGAACTACTCCAGAAAGCAACTATCAGATCAGCTAACTACAACACAAACCCACAAGCTTACTCTCTCCCAACTAAAACAATACATGCACACAACCTTCAGTGACTGATCAATTCCATACACCACTTCTAATGTTCACTTCAGTCACACTTTGTATTTTGATGAAGTTTTTGTGTCATATTTATCCTTGTTATATTATGTTTTCATTAATGAAAAAAGTTCATAACAGCTCAAGAATCCATCTGGCAAACATGATTTGAAGGCAACAAAACCTGTCTTTTTGACAGTGCCTAAGATAAAAATCTCAACCTCCTGTCTGCCTCTGAAATGCAAGCAATGACACTGACCTTATGTTTATTTTCACCAGTTTATCCCTTTCACCGAAACCCACTAAGGATAGAGGATGATATCAGGGTTGAGAAAGTGCACTGCTATTGTATCTAAACCCCATACGTGCCACTAACACAATCACGGGACCTCAGTGAGGTACAACAAACAGTGGTTACTCTAAAGGCAGGTAAACAGCTGGTGGTTTGAGTAATCATTGCTGCTGGTTTGGAAGAGGCAAAGATGTATATGAGATTGTGGCAGTGCTGCTCAGTACCAGGAACTGGCAGGGCAGTAAGAGACAGCATTCCCAGCAGCAGTAAGAAGGCAAATAAAAGTGACAAAGACGACACTGGTGTGTGCCATCCTGCACATGCAAACCAGTACAGAGAGGGTCTCACACTCAGACATAGGAGCTTCTGCATTCCAGCTTATGGAAGCTTTTACTAACATATCTGGTACTAGTCTGGCTTTTAGCAAGATGTTAAAATTCTCAGGGAGAGATAGAAGTTAGGTCTAACGTCATGGGATATGATTAATGATTCAGATACAGTTCTCACACGTGTGACTTAATGGTAAGAACTGTGCAAACGGAATGAATGTTATTTGATAGCACTCCCTGAAGACTACTGATGTACCAAAAGTTGCTACCATTTCAGTTAGCAGCAGTATCAGAATGCAACAGTCTCACTAGATATATATATATATATACCTTCTATGTATTCATATACAACATAGACATATACATATATATGATACAAGCAGCCAAATGGAATAGCATATGGGCATGCTGGAGCTGTACTTTAGAAAACCAGTGCACAGAAAGTAGCCCCTGTTCAAGTGCTCCATAATTCTGGTTGCCTTGGTTCAGCAGCCATGCTGGCATTTAAGGCAACACCTGACAGAAAGAATGCTCTCACCTGACAACTGAGTTAAACATGCTGTTGTACTTTCATGAAAAGCTTTCACTATGCACTTGTGTGTACATAACTCAGAAATTAAGCTCTTGGTCCACCCAGCTGCCAAACCAAACAACAGATGAACCAAATTTCAGACACAAAACCTTTCCATTCCTATATGCCATAACTATACACGTTTCAAGTTCTTGTCAATGGCACAGCTTAATGTCCATGCTGCCTGACTTCATGTATCAGTTCACCTAACTCAGACACATTTTTCAAAGTCTCTGGACCAGCTCAAGTATGGAAAGTAAACAAGACATGATAAATAAACCAAAATAAAGTGGTATTCAGTGGGGAAAAAAACCCCACCAGTAATCCTGGTCATGATAAACAGGTCACACATTCTTAAGTGACAGCACGGTGACTCAAAGTACCAGTTTGATTTTTCCTTACACAGGCATTGCAATTTAATGAAGATCAAACCCAAACACTATCCTCTCTTTACTGCCTATCATACTACATTTGGGTCATTTCTGGAAGAAATGCCAACCTGAGTATCATTAGCTAATATTACAAAACAAGCAAATCTCCCCTCCATCCCAAATCAAAACCCAATTTTATTGCCAGAAAGGCAGCTTAAAAGGGATGTTAGGAAAAAAAAAAAGTAATTTGATCCAATTAATATGTAGAAAACCAAAGGCAATTCTGCCTTTCTTCCCACCTCAGACATTGTGTGATTCATATGGCCATACCAGAAAACTGGCTTCCTAAGTAAATGGGAAAGCTTTCTACACCTTAGAGGCAACATTATTTTTCCATTCAAGGGAATAAATGATTTGCCTAATGCTCATTTTATCAGATATACCTCAGCTTCCTCTCTGGATCACAAAATGAATACTGGAGAATAGGTGACTGACTTATCAACATATTGCAAGATACCCTATGCAAGCTTGACAGAAAAAGCCAAAGGAATTGAGAAAAATATGGAACTCCATCAGGAAAGACTACAGCCACTGTCCTGGGGGAAAAATAAAAAGAAAAAAAGTGAAAGAAAAAAAGGAAAATCCAGTTTACCTGGAGAAGCTTTTAAAGAAGCGGTTAAAAAAGATGGAAATAGAGCACTGTTTTTAATCTGTTTTCACAAGCTCTTTTCCCACATTCCATTCAGACCTGTAAGACCCTTCCAACTACAAAAAACCATTCCTCCCTAGCTACTTGACATTATTTAAAAGAGCAACATAATTTTTCACTCTTTCCACCAATATTGCTGCTGTATTAAAGAAAGCTCTTTGTTTTCCTTCAGTTTCTACCATTTTAGGTTCTCTTTCCTACTAATTAACTTAAGTGCATTTGCCTCTACCATTCCTGGCATGCACCAAGACAACACTGGCATGATTCTTGACGTTTCAACTGCTTCTCACAGACCTGCATTAAAATCAATGAGTTTTGTCAACTTCATCTATTCTTTAATTAACAAAGGTACATAAAGCAGGACGGCAGCAATGCCTTCTGTTTGTGTACTGGGGAAGATGACTTTGCATCAATTTACACATTGCTTTAAACCAAGACTTTATCTTTACAGCCGTATCATGACTATGAACTTAACTCCCATAGCACCATTTTAGTGTCCTTCAGGGCTTAATAACAAAAGTTACGCAACTCAAAACTGTAAAATTTCCATTTATCCAACAAGGACAAGCCTTGACTATAAAAATCTGATAAAGTTGAAAAAAAAATTAAGGTTGCATGCTTAAAGGGTTCCTTAATGCTAAACTGGAAAGTCTGTATGCTTAAATTTAGACTAGAAGAGCATGAGAACTAGTCCACAGGATACAACATCAGGTTCATAGTCTCACTATAGATGTGTTACTTATGCTTCCCCCGTTGCTAACTTTATCAATTGAAACTCTGCATTCCTTCTCTTCATGTATACTTGCAGAAAAACACTTAAATCGTGGGCAATTACTCGACGATTTAAAGATATTTTGAGATACTCTCCTTTTACATCACAAAGCTTTATTACTTCAGACAGCATTTAAAAACAAAGCAATTCCTTGTTCTCTATCCACTATCCCGAGCCACGATTTGTGAATGGATTACATTGGGGGGGGGAAGCAAGGGGGGAAAATCTAGCTAGAAAAGAGGAAGTTGTGCTTTTGAAACAATCGAAGTGGAGTGCGTGCTTTGCAGAAGTACCATTTCAGTAACAGTAGCTACCGTGCATTTCAAAGCGAAGCATCTCCTTCCTTCGTGCAATTAACAATAAGACCCAAGACACAAAATTTTAAATTAAAACCTAAGAATACATTATCCTAAAGTCATCTGCCGCTTATCCTACTTAGAGTTCTAAAAACCCCGTGGATTCCCAGGATGAAGTAGCCAGTAGTATAAAAATTCATAGTCACGTTTTTGCATTAAAAAAACCCCTGCCCTACAAGTCTCGTCATCTTTTACTTCGTCTCGCTGCAAGGAACGAGTGCAGCGTTTTTTGATCTCATACATAAAATGGTTTCAGTTCCCTCCAACAGGGAAAAAGAACAGACGGCTTCTAGAGGAGGGAAAGCAATCTTTGGAAAAAATCAAGATGTGTGGGAAACAGCAAAAGTCCTTGGGCTCAGAAACGCAGCTTCGAAACACCTGGCAGTAAATCAATGTCACCCATTTCGCTGTAATCCCTCAAGTCACTTTTATGAAGATTACTTCCTGCAGTGCATTCCTCACCCTCCTCCCTGCCCGGCCGACAAGGACTCCAGGAAAGATCCCCCCCGGGAAGCCGCACAGCACATCTGGAGCGGGCGCCGCGACAGCAGCACCGGGACCGGGGTCACGTCTGACACAACCGCTTCACTGCCACCCCCCGATTCCCGCCCAGCTCCCCGATCCCCTGCCACAACTTTCCCCGTGCCCCTCGCAGAGTCCTGCCGCAACTCCACGGGATCCGCCGCGGACACGGCGGGGGACACCCAAGCGCCGGGCACCGCTACCCTTCTTCCGCCCTGCGGCGGCGACCCCTCACGCTCGCTCCGACCTGCCACGGCGTGTCCCGTCCGCACCGCCTCCCTCCCTCCCTCCTTCCCTCCCTGTCCGGCTCGCAGCGCCGCCGCTGCTCTCGGCTCCCTCCGCAGGGCGCGGGGCCCTCCGGCCGGACCGAGAGCACCGTAAGAGGCTCCCCCCGCGCTGCTCTCCCGTCCCGCCCGCCGCCGCCGCCGGGCACTCACCANCCTCACCCTCCTCCCTGCCCGGCCGACAAGGACTCCAGGAAAGATCCCCCCCGGGAAGCCGCACAGCACATCTGGAGCGGGCGCCGCGACAGCAGCACCGGGCCCGGGGTCACGTCTGACACAACCGCTTCGCTGCCACCCCCCGATTCCCGCCCAGCTCCCCGATCCCCTGCCACAACTTTCCCCGTGCCCCTCGCAGAGTCCTGCCGCAACTCCACGGGATCCGCCGCGGACACGGCGGGGGACACCCAAGCGCCGGGCACCGCTACCCTTCTTCCGCCCTGCGGCGGCGACCCCTCACGCTCGCTCCGACCTGCCACGGCGTGTCCCGTCCGCACCGCCTCCCTCCCTCCCTCCTTCCCTCCCTGTCCGGCTCGCAGCGCCGCCGCTGCTCTCGGCTCCCTCCGCAGGGCGCGGGGCCCTCCGGCCGGACCGAGAGCACCGTAAGAGGCCCCCCCCGCGCTGCTCTCCCGTCCCGCCCGCCGCCGCCGCCGGGCACTCACCAGGGGTCGAACTCGTGGATGATGCTCTCGAAGCGGATGACGGCGAAGAGCCGGGAGCTGAACCCGGCCAGCCAGGCCAGGAAGAGGATGGTGAAGGAGAGCAGGGACTGCCAGCCCGCCGGCTGCGACAGGCCCC
>VXAU01005694.1:59661-246572 GCA_013399695.1 Formicarius rufipectus | reverse complement strand
GGTGTGTCCACTGCCGGCCGTTGGGAGGGTGACTGACAGCTGCTTCCTCCAATCGCAGTGCGGCCTGAGGGTCACGTGGGCGCCGCGCCCCCCGCCCCCTCCGCCATATCGGCGCCGTGCCAGGGCGCTGCGGTGCTTGTGGGCCGGCGGGGCGGTGCCGCTCCCGGCATGCCCTGGGGCAGCGCGGAGCACACTGGGAGTTGTAGTCCCCTGGAAGGGGAGCGTGGTGAGCCCGCCGGGGCGGCCGCTCCGTTTGTTGGGAATGTTGGATCGCCTGGGTGGGAACGGCGGCGGCCGCGCTGAGGGATGTGAGAGGTCTTCGCCATTGGGCAGCTGGGAGGGGTAGCTCAGGGAAAGGCCGGGGGGGAGCCCTGGGAGCACCACCTGCCTCCGCCGTTAGCACTTAGAGAATCACTCAGCGAGTCATTAGGGTTGGAAAAGACCTCTGAGATCATCAAGTGCAATCTGGGACCCAATAGCACCGAGTGCCACGACCAGGCTTTGCTCAGCACCCCCCAGGGACCGTGACTCCACCGCCTTGGTCCGACACGGACACCAGCAGGGCGAGTTCTGGGGAGGCTTCTCTTCTCTTTCAGAGGTTCTCACGTGGAAATGCTGTTTGGGAGCCTTGTAACATCCTCAGCTCTTTTGTGAAACCTGCAATTGCGAGTGGGAGGTGGAGGAAACCGGAGGCTGCAGAGGTGGTGTGTGAGCAGTGGTGCCGGCCCGCCGCTGCCCTTGCCTGTGGAGCACGTGTGCTGCCCGGCACGGAGTGAGCCAGAGGATGTGCTGTGTGCACTGACAGCTCAGTGTGTGCCTTTTGGACATTAAATAGCCTGGGTTTTGTTGTCTGAGGTCGGGGCATTCCCTTGGGTACCACTGACATGGCTCTTCAGAGGTCCTGGCAACTTGCAGTTCAAGCTCAATTCTTTGGATGGGGGCTGCACTGGGCCTTCGTTGAATAATATAATTTTAATTAGTCCTTGCTGTTGTCCCTGGTTTTATTTTGTTTGCCAGAGGAAGAAAACAGTATGTTCCTTTGTGAGCAGAGTGGAAACCTTTCTATTACAGAGTTGTAGAATGGTTTGGGTTGGAAGGTGTCTTAAACATTGTCTAGTTCGAACTCTCCTGCCATGGGCAAGGTTCCTTCCACCAGATCAGATTGCCCCAAGCCCCAGGCAACCTGGCCTTGAATGCTTCTAGAGATGGGACATCCACAACTTCCCTGACAACCTGTTCCAGTGCCTCACCACCCTCACAGCAGAGAATTCCTTCCTAACATCCAGTGTAACCCTACCCTCTTGGTTTGAAGCCATTGCCCCTTGTCCTGTCACTCCATGCCCTTGTAAAAAGTCCCTCTTCATATTTCCTGTTCCTTTAGGTACGAGAAGGCACTAGAAGGTCTCCCTGAAGCCTTTCCTTCTCCAGGCTGAACAACCCTGACTCAGCCTGTCTCCACAGGAGAGGTGCTCCAGCTCTCTGACAATTTTCATGGCCCTCTGGACTTGCTCCAACAGGTCGATGTCTTTCCTATGCTGGGGGTCCCAGAGCTGAACACAATACTCCATTGAAATTGTTCTTTTAGTAAAAATCTGTGTTTAACAAACTGTGAAGAAAGCAACTATTTTTCCTCAATCCCTGCATTAGTCAACAGCTGTGACTTGATCACTGTATTTGAAAGCAGAGTTACTGTATTGTAAGGTGTATATATGTTTTAATATGAACACTTTGATGCACTGTTTCTCCTAAAGGACTCCATTTCACATACCCTTTTAGAATAAGGCTTAGGAAAACTTGCAGCAGATCTTGAGATTCAGTTTTGCTGAAGTTGGCTCTTAAAAGGCTAAGTTTTCATTTGGTGGGTGTTTGTTTGTGGAGGTTGTGATTTGTTGTTGTTTTTAATACTGTGTTCTTTCTTACTCTTTTTTTAAGTAGGCCAGTAATATGCTCACGATAGACCAAGTTAGACATTTGCTCCTTTTCTAGTGTTGTCAGCGAAGCTTTTTTTAATGAGCTGACCAACTGACATTTCAAGTGAAGGATTTTTTTTTTTAATTGGCTCATGAACACAGAGAAAACGTGACCTGAAATCTGTAGCTATCAAGTGTTTTCTAAAAGGTACTGGCTGATTTTACAACAAGGTCAGTCTTGGTCTACTTTTCTGAATTCCCATTCTCTCAGTTGGCATCTTGTTTTCAGAAACAGCAGTTCAAGATTAATGATGCAGCAGAGGAGCTGCTTTAAATGGCAGTGTTGTACTTAGAATACCTTTGTATTTTCCTCCCTCCCTGACCATTTTTCTGCGTGTTAAGGAGCCAAAAAGGACTGATGATTCATATCAGCGGGGGAAAAAATGTGTATATCAGAGCTTCTTTTTATGTAAAATTTACTGCCAATGTTAACTTCCCTTGATTGAAAATCTGATGTATTCAAAAATTATTGCAGGTCATGGTGTGAATAAGGTTATATGATGTTTATTTTAAATTTCAGTGCTATAACTTTTACTTGCAACAGGGAGGCTTTATCATTCTGACTATACTGTCAGAGTTAGATCAGACAATTTTTTGAGCATAGACAAGCCCAGACAATGTGATTTATTTGAACGCTGACTAATGGTAAAGTGTTTCTTTGTCATTGGTAACAAATGATATTGTTGCCTATTCATTTTCAAACTGTTCAAAAGTCTGTACTGTTGAATGTCTCAGAGCTTTGGTAATGAAATTTAGTGGCAGCAAAAGCACAGGTCTAGTAAAAACTTTTATTAATGTTTCTGTAAATATATTGTTTGCATTTTTACATGAAATAAGGTTTAATAGTCTTACTTTAAAATCAATCAAACAAATGCACACAGATGGAAATTCAGAGACTTCTCTGGTTAGATGGAAGGATTCAATGGGTTTGATACTGTACTGCCTTGACAGCAAGGGAGAGTACATTTCTGTAGAGGAGATACAAAATGTGTCTACAGAAAACTGCCTTCAACCCACACTAGTAACTTGATAGGGAAAGAAGTTTTCCTATTTTATTTTTACTTTCCCCTCCTTCCTTTCCTATCCTCTCATGTTCTTTGATTTTTTTCCCAAGGTAATTCAGTTTGATTTGTTACACAGTGTGTGGTGGTGCATTCTTTGAACACAAAAGCCCACAAAAATGTCCACATTAGTGACTGAGGAGTTGACTTTGCATAGTGATTATGAATCATTTTGCATATAGAAAATCAGTTTTCTATTCTGAGCATGTAAAATAATAGCCAAATACCTTAAGGAAAAAAAAAAAATCTTTCACTTCCAAGCTTCCTTAATAATGGAATTATACAGGGGATAATGCCAAGTGCAGAACTCATGTTATGGTTGTGCAGATTAGAACATCTTGAAAGCTGTGGAGCTGCATATAGGGCAGTGTCAGATGAGAGCTCCTCATTCCTCAGCACAGCTACTATGTGTCACTGATGTTCTGTCTGCTACTGAAAGAATAGCAAACAAAATTGGTGCAGGAAAAATCTGCACATGGACACATCCAGGTAATAAATCATTAATCAGGAGTACCAACTCATGGGTTTTGGGAACAGTTCACACTTTTCACCAAACTTCATTAACAACAATTCAGCAGTGTTTAAAACAGGAGCAGATACCTTAGCTTAGAATGCCATTTGAAGAGCAGTTCAGGTTTGAGGTGAATAAGCAGGTCTCTTAAACAGTCTTTCCAACTTTGTGGTCCCAGAGGTGAACAAGGTATTAAGCTTGGTGCTAAGATTTTTTGAGAATGGCTTTAGAGATTAACAATTAAATACTTCCTGAACTGAAGAATATTAAAGTAGCACAGTTGAGCATAATATGATATGATGGAGGATGCTTGATTTCAGCTGTGTGCTCAGATGATCATTGTTTAAAAATGTGTGATGGTGTTTAAATGAGAGAAAACATAACACTATTGCCCATAATTATCTTTGGGAATCTGAAGTTTAATATATTTAAAAAATCACTGTGTATTGGTCTCCATGTAGATAAAATTACATGAGTTTAAAATAATTTTAAGATTAGTTTAATTCAGCAGCTGCAACCCTTTGTGGATATGTGTAAATCACTTAAGCCTGTTGTAAATTGATCAAAGATCGTCTGCAAAGAGCTGTGCACCTGTGTAACTAGTGAGGTTTGTAATTGATTTGAATAGAAATATTGCAACTGGTTTGTTTAGACAAGGGCTTCATCTAGCTTTTAATTCAAAAACAGTAGAAAATCAACATAAACCTTAGTGTTTGATTGGTGATCTCTTCAATAGTTTAAACATGTTGGTGTTGCTCCTCTGCTTCTCCTGTCTTAATTATCTTGCTTAATTTTCCTTTCCCCATGATCTGCCCAGTTGTAAAAATCACTCCAGTTTGAATGCATGGGCCTGACAGGAATCACAACACCTTTTGCTCTCCCTAGTGAACCCCTGACACACTCTTCTGCCACTTTAACCTTTTGCATCAACCTGTCCTTACTTCTTGTGAAGAAATGAGTTTTTTTTTGATCTGGTGGGCTGATGCCAGCCCTGCTAAGCCTTCATCCCTTGTTAGAAAAGCTGAGGAAGAGGCACATGCTGGGCCTTTAAATAAATAAAAATATGCCATGGTCAACATTCTACATGTGTGTTCTCTAAGCCATGTGCTTAAATGCTATGTAACATTTAAAACCTGTGGACCTCTGAAGAACCTTCCTTGAAGCTTTTTTTGTCATCTGTAGTGTTTGCAAACACCCTAACTAGAGCTTGGTTGTTCTTGGCAAATGCTGCAGTTAAGTGTTTTTGCAAAACTTTCATTTTATTCCTTCTGGTAAGAAGGAAAGTGCTGCCTTGGGGATGATCAGCAAAAGAACAAAAGTTTAAAAAAAGGCCAATTTCCTCAGGGGCATCACTAAATGGCTCATCTGAAGTATGATCTTTAACATGTAAATGGTGGGTCTTACTGAAATGTTTTGTTGGAACAGCATTGCTGCTAAGGGAACCAGCTGGAGGGTAAAGCCAACCTCTGGGGAGTGGACTGAGGGCTATATCCATTTTAAATACATGAGATGTCTTACTTCTTAGTTGCAGCTAAGGTGAATTTTGTCACTAGATTGAAGTGAGAGGGGAGAGCAGAATACAGGAAAGAGGCATTCTGCTGTTAGCTGTTACAGCATCAGGTAAGACATGTGGAAACAGCAAAGAATTGAGGGGCAGAGGAAAGAAAATTATTTTTGTTGTTGTTTAAAGACTGTTGAAATCAGTGGGAGTTTTTTCGTGGTGGGATTTTGATTGTCTTTGAGTTGTATTTTATTTCATTGCCTCCCTAACCAGAACATTCTACACAGCTCCTGGTAGCAATTATAGGGAAGGGGAAGAGGGTTGTGTTTGCACATTGTCTCTAAACTATTGCCATGGTTCATCAAAGCTTAACTCTTCTGATTTTTGTTTGGCTGGTAAATTTGAGCATGTTGTTTAAATTGGAAAGTTTGTCTACAGTATCAAAGAGTACTTCAGTGCATTAAGTAATTCAGTTGGAAAAAAACCTGAAGATTGTGTGGTACAATATCAGCAAAGAATTCCCCATGCCTGAAAATTTCACTGCAAGTATTGTGCAGTATTTTTCTGTAATTGGGTTTGTAGTCTAAATGTGCATAGCCTTGAGGAAAGAAAAGTTTACAATAGCTTTTTTCTTGGTGCTTTTCTCTTGCTAGCAATTCAGTCTAATTGTTTCCCTTATGTTTTCTAGGCTACTCACAGGTATTCTTCTGGTCAGCTGCTGCATTAATAACTGCATCAGAATTACAAAAGAATTTAAGTCAGTTTGTTGTGGAATAAACTGTGCCAAAATGCATGATGCATTACAAAATAAGAGCTTATGAGTGCTTTGGGATAGTGTAATTTCAACCCATCCTCGCATGTAGACCTGAAGTGAGGACTCCATCATTGTCATGAAGAGAATTCAGCAATGACTACTTTATGACTTTATATGACTTGTATATTTTTGGCTTCTGCAGCAGCATCAAATGAATAGAGGCTTCAGAAGAGAAGAACTGTTTTATTGCAGTAAAGTTACTAGGAGGTTTTTTACTCCTCTCTGTCTACATGTGAATTGAGACTCCATGTTCTGTGATATCTAATGTGTAGGTCTTCAGTTCTTACCCTAGGAATTTTTCTGCAAATGACTGTAATACCTGAATCCCAGATTTATTGTTATCCAGTTGAATTTCTGGTATGTGTTTTTTATTTTTTTTCTTTATCATATGTGTTCTGAAACAATGAATCTTAATATTTAAATTCCTATCCCAAGGAAACTGATCCCACAGTAATTAATCCTTACTGCTAAACTCTCTATGCTTCCCACCTTTAAATATCCATTTCACTTTTTAAGTCTTAGGACACTGTAATCCCTATTGATACTCTGTGCCATTTACTGATACGTGTTCCCAGTTAGTTACTGATACATGCTCCCAGACTTAAAAACCCGGTTAGTATTTCAAATTAATTTCTTAAAAGAGAATTTATAATTGCCAAAAGAAAGCTGCCACATAAATCTGATGCAGAAATAAATATCCTTTTCTTATTTGAGTGTAGCAGAAGAGCTGATGCAAAAATAGGACCACAGGCCAGACTCTTCTGCCAAAGCATCCAGGCCAGTGTTGAAGGCAGGGCATATTGGGCAAGCTGTTGGACCATTACATGCCCTGTTCCCTTTCCTTGAAGTGGCAATCAGCCAGAGCATTAACACCTTAACATAACAAGCTATGTCATAACTTTTAAAAGGCTTTTTGTTGTTATCTGGTGTGAATTCTGTCCTCAAGAACTTGTTCTTATTTTTATTTCTTATGCTCTTTCTACTTCTGTGTTTAAAAACACTTGTGGGAGAGGGGGGTACGGATTGGGGAGTTGCAGCAATTTGTGTTAACACAAAGCCACAAAATTACCTTACAAATACATATTTAATAAGCTTGCTCCTCTGATACATCCATACTGCCCTTCTGCCACCTGGTTTGATACTATGCTTCCTTTCTGCACGGGCCCAGTTTTGCTTGACATCATCCAAAACTGCCAAGACCTGTGTGATAACTCTGATCTCTGTATTTCTCTTTTCTGAACTAGAAGGCTCCAGTTTTGCATGAAGTACTATGCTCAGTATTGTTTTGGCTTCTTTGTGCCAAACTGTTGACCTTCAAAATTACAGGGCTGAGAGATTGAAAAAATCTTCCAACTGTTCCTGCCTAAAGTGTGGAGTATTATGTACAGTCTTCAAGATTCCTCCTGAGAGCCTTTTCAGTCCCATAATCTACTACCTCGGACAGGCATTGTTAAGGGGGAGTGGTGGTGGGAGGGTGGGCACACTGGGATAGCACTTCCAAAGTGCATGGCAGCTTCCATGCCTGCTGTTGTCCTCTGCCATCTAACAAACACCCGATGTCATAGGGAGCTTATCAGCATCAATTTGAGAGAGATGTGTTTTGTGAGTGTAGTTTCAGTCTTTCAAGTGCATGGTATAAAGTTAGTGTTTCATGGGCTGCAGGGATATCTGTTATGCAGCACTTCCTCCCCTTCCTCCTCCCCAGACCCTGTGTTATTTCTCTTTCAAGGCTGGTGTTTCTTTTCCTTTTCCTCTTTCTAGCTGGTCTTTTCTTACCTTTCTTAGATATGTTTCAACTTGGCTATTTGGAATAGCCTTGACCTGCAGTGGAGCCACTGCAAAACCACCTGAAACTAATTGTGACTGGCATAGTCTCCCCACTACCAAAATCTTCTACCTATACTCAGTATGGGTTTCCAAGTCCACATAGGCAAGCTGGATAGGGAATCTGACTAAGCTATCTGTATTATGATATCTTTTTGTTGGTTACTAGGATTTTTTTCTTTACTCAAAGGTCTTTTAGTTATATGCTCTTCTTATTTATACAATGTCACACACTGAATATTATGCTTGGAGGCTGTATGTATTTATGGAGTCACACAACTCTTGAGAGGATCTTATTTCTTAATAATGAGAATAAATCCAGGACTTTTTAAGATAATGAGTCTCTTTTTTAGAGAAAACGCTCCCATTATCTTGACTTACAATGTTTTTTTTATTTAATTTGCTAAATTCTACTTGCATTTCATTCATGTGACTTCCACTTGAAGCAGAGCTACACTTCATGGTTTTTATTGCAGGCAGATGGTAAGATTTGTGTGGGAATACTAGACAATTTCTATTGAGGTGTTAATTACTGCCGTTTGACTTATTAGTATTGAATTATGCTGATTTTTTTCTTATTTCTCCCACAATTTTCCTTCTTCTAGAGAGAATTGTGACTTCTATTTGTGACTTCCTTGTTTTTTCTTCAGTAACTCTTTATGTTAGGTGACAGAAAGGAGGAGACTATGTTCAAATGCTCTTTTCACAACATTAGAGGAATTTTGATAGGCTTGGGGAAAATGCAGTGTTACTTTCTTGTAGTCCTGCCACCCAGCTGTGGCCTGGAGCTTAGTGTGCACTGTCCTAACATGCACTGCTAAGTAGAAGTTGTATGTGGTTTCTTCTGAAGTGATGGGAGAGAATTTTTATTAATACAGTCAGCACTGGTTCTCACAGTTAGAAACTAGGAAAGCTGTGAATATTAAGTAAGAGGATTGACCATCTTTTACTTAATTCTCAGTTTCAGATGAGAATGAGATATGCTTCTGAAGATCAGCCAGGTCCTCCAGAGGATTATAAGCCTTGTCTGTCAGCATAATACAATTATGGTTTGGAGTACTATAGAGACTCCTAAAAATTTGGAAACGTAAGGTCAAACCCTGAGTACTTGTAGGTGTGCAAACCTGACTCATGAATTTATGATGGCGAAAACTTTTCTCTATTACATATTAGAACAATCTGAAGAATGACAGATCCCCAGTAGGATGAAAAATGAAATATCAATATTTTAGTTCCTCTGCCTCTATATGGTGTAACTATCCCTTTACTCATACACCCAGTATTAATGGCACTTAGTTTCTTCATAAGCAAGCAGAAACATTCAGCTTCCTAAGCACTAGTGTAAGATAGGTCTGTAAGAAATGTATATGGTAGAGGATAAGAAATATAATCATGATTTGTTCCACCCATCTGTGCTTGAGAAATAAGAATGTCTCAGTGCAGGTTTTTTATTTGGTAATTAGACATTCTTGTGCTTAATCTTAAGTTCATTTTAGGAGTAGTACTCTCATAATTCCTAACCATCACTTTTTATTAACTCTTGGGAAGCCACCCTTTTGTGTATTGGGAGATTAACTGTAATCAGATTTCATCTCACTAAAGCACTGCTATGTAAACCACTTCACCTCTTGTTTAATTGTGAAACTGAACATGGAGAGGCTTTATGTTAGCAAGGAAAGAATGAATATTTAAATTGGCCAAAATGGTATAATGGCTCTTCTGAGCCTCTTAGTACATAGTTATTGGCATTGCCGCCTTTCCTATGCTTATGTAGTCCTTATTTTCAGGCATCTGCAAGGATTGGGAAATGCTCTGGAGTTATAAATAAGACACCGGTAGCAGAACTGGGACGGTAGGTAAGTGTTCAAAACAAGCTCATCAGTGTATGTATGTCATGAGCAAACAAATGCTGTGTATTTCTACCCACATATCTGGTCTGAATTTTTGGAAAAATACAGTTTCTGAGACCTGACTTACATGTGGCAGAGCTTTTTCCCACTGGAGGAATATAGTCTGAGGCCAGTTCTTTTGTTATCAATGCTATTAACAATTTTTGAAGTGTGGTCAGTGGGCCCTCATCATGATTGCCTACAAAGAGTTTGCAGAAGGAAGGCAAATACCAGTGACCTTAGGTTGACTGGAGAGACATGTCTTAATTGGAAGACAAAAATTGAAAAGAAATGAGAGCAGCTGTTCTGTTGCACTGTTCATGTTCTTGGTCTAGTGCAGAGTATCCTATTGTGAGCAAGGAGCTGCCCCATGCATGTCTGCCTAGTAAGAGAATTTACACATAGAGTAAAAGAACTAAGAATGTGATAGCATATCCTACTTTTTAAATATCTGTTCCTAAACTTAATAGAATCTAGGGCTCTGACAAAGAATGACAAATGTTTCAATTTGATGGGAGTTGAATTTCTATTCTTAAACCATTAATACTAAATAGACCTGATTTTCCTGCACTTCAGCTGTGTTACTGGAGTACTGATTGTGATACCTGAAACAGAAAGGAAGAAAACTATGATGACAGTTTTGGAAGACTTTATTTCAGTTGTAGAGAAATTTAAGAAACGTTTTTATTCCAAAACTTTTATGCTGTGCCTGTGGTGGAGGGAAAAGAAAAATACCAGTGCCTTAAGGCACACAGATGAAATCCTAATCAGCAGGAGCATTCTTGGTGCTTAGCTACCTGCTTAATCTAAGAGCTTGCCTACAGTGATAGAGTTGCATATGTCTTGCTGTGCGTTTTCAAATTCTTTTGAAAACAGAGTTGCTTGGATTCTGACCAGACTGAATCCATGACAGAAGAACTGGGACTATGAGAGGAGAAAAACTGGTGAATTTTTCTACAGAGATTTCCATCTAAGTGTGGTGAAGTGCTGGGTACACGTGTGTTGGACTTGTGTCTGTTATGTCATGTCCTTCCTAGAGGTCAGGATGCTGCTGCTGCTACTGACTAGTAGTCAGGATCAGAGTGATAACTTCTTGCAGAAGCACTTTGTTTTAGTTATTGGATCAGGAAAACATCTTTCTTGACAGATTTCTAGGTTGTTCAAGTGTTTTGTTTTTGTTTTCTAGGATAGTTAACAGGCGAGCTGTGAAAAAAAAAAAAGCTGTACTTTAGAGATCAGATGTCTTGGACATTTGTATTTTAGTTATTTGAGTATAACAAAAGAGATGTGAGGATTCTCTCTATCAATGGATGAGGTGAGGATAACTGCAGGTTCTGACAGGAGAAAAGTTGCTTGCATGTTGGGAATATTTTTATAAGATCTATTTTTATAAAATCTATTTTGGCATGTTTTATCTGAAGACTGTAATTTTAAAGTCGTTAAAATGTGTAATTCTTAAGTCAAGCACTTAAGCTACTATTTATCTTTAAGCACATGAATAACCCCATTAAAGTGCATAGAGCTAATATTATGCTGCAGTGTTTTGCTGAATCAAGTCCCTAGAGAATTTAATGCATGAAAAGAGAAATATGTCTAAATATACGAGCATTGTTCCAAGGCTTGGTAGAAATATTTTTACTTTCTATATGTATTTTTCATCATAAGTTTGTCTTGAATGCAGTTTGAATGTAATTTTGTTGTTCAGCAACCCAGATGCAAGAAACATGCCATTAATATTTCACCCTCCCCTCCCTCCTTCCTTCCCTTCTCCAGAGTTGCATTTGGCTAGTATATAATGCTATATATTGATGTTACTTTTTTATAAAGAATTTATAAAATTCTGGACAGTAATAAGATGCTTTTGTGCACTGTTCCATCCTGTTCCATAAGCACTGAGAAAGTGCAAGAGCACTTACTGCTCTAGTCCAGTATAATGTCGGTCATTGTGCTCAAGAAACTCTATTATGGCTCTGAAAATGGGACTAAACCACTGTTGTCTGTAAGAGTTATTCATAATTTGTTTAGGAGGAATCAACCCTCAGGAGCAGGTCTCAGATTTCTGGTTTTGGTGACTTGGGTGTATATGCATTCAGGCAGGTGCATGGGATGTATCCTGAGGGAGATGAGTGTGTGAGGAGCCCAAAGTTGCTCAAGGCTCACTGAACTGAAATAAAGAGTAGCTGATAGGCATAGCAAATGCACAGCCCAGTTACTCCTCTTTCTGCCCTGTAGGAAACTCTGTATGGATCCAGTGTACCACGTTAATATATTCCCTGTGGAGTAGGGGAAGCAGTAGTTGGGTCTAAGTATCACAGCTCTCTGCTGTAATAGTTGAGTAGCTGGGGTCATGCGGAGCAGGATCTGCTAACATTGCCATGGAAGGGTTTGCAGTTTGGCTCCCAGAGGAGTCTTTCAAACTGCATCCCCTCCCTGGGGTAGAGATCAGTAACTGAGGCACCCTGTTCAGTCTCTTTTCCTTTGGGTTGTAGGTGCCTGGAATTGCATGGAAGAGCAGCTCTCCTAAGTGGCTGTGGGTGGACCTCAAGGTGACAAAGTTAATTTTAGGCATTTTTAGTAAATATCCCAGGTGAGGCTGGAAAGACTCAGGGCCACTGTGTCATTTCAGGAATTCTCACTGATGTGATCAGTCATTTCTTCCTCTTACTTCACTAGTAGATTTACAGCTCAAATTTGGCTTAAATACCTGTTGTGTACCCTTTGCTTACCTGTGTGTCTTTGCTGTTTCACTTTGCTGTGGGCATACACAGAAAGTTGTGTTGGATCATGATAAAATATAAATATGTCAGAAAGAGTCAAGTTTTAGAAGACTGAGTATAATACAGTACTTGTAAAATGCTGCTTAATTCTAAATAATTGATTTTTATTATGTTGCGATGTTAGTGGACTTGTCAGACTTCTCAACTCTAGTATCTCCTAGAATCATGAGGAACAGAATTTTCAAAAGATGCTGTTTTTATTAGTTAAAAAAAACCCCCAAAACGGTCATCTTCATGTACTACATAAATCATGGAATCTAGAGATGGGAAAGACCTATTATGTAGTCCACTGCCTTGCCTCTGCAAAATGGTTCTCTACCATAAACTTTTCTAGTGCTTTGGGCAATTTAATTTTAAATATCTCTGCAAAAAACAGAATTTTCACTTCTTCCCTAGGTAAGTTATTGAACACCTCCCTGGCTCCCCCCAAACTATTTCATTATATTTTACTTTGTATTTAGCATACATATATAGATAGGTAGATGAATATAGATATGTTTCAAAACACAGCAATTTGTTATCTGATGTTTTCTGGGCTAGGTAGAGGAAAAAAAAATCAAGTATTTTCCAGTCCAATACTATATATACCCAAATGCCTTAGCAAATGTTGAGCTTTTGCAATTATGTTTTCATATGATTTTATTCCAGTAAGGGTTCCCCAAAGAGTGAGAGAGGATATACTATTGAAAAAAAATGATCTCAAATATATTCTGACTCAAAAAAAAGTCCCCTATTACCATGACTACTTATCACAAGCATTTAGTGTACTACTAATTGCAATGACAGGTAAGCAAAATGAGATTTGTAAATTATATCTCTTCATTTTAAATTCATGACTACATGTCTTTGCTACTGTCTCTAATAATTCTTGCTGCCAGGCACTGCAGATCCTTATAGGCATTCCTTCTGAACTAACAGTGTTATTGTTGAAATAAATTGCACAGGTCTTGTTCTTTTAATCTCTCTAAAAGATTAAAGATCAAGTAAAGAAAAATAGTAAAGAGACACCAAAAGCACGTGTTCACTTTCATTTTGCTTCACCCCTTAATGAAACTGTAACTGTTCCTGCTAAAAGTGTTTTTGTGGCATGTCTATTTGTACATAAATATAATGATTTGTCACCTCTCTGGGACAACTTATGTGATAACAATGACTTACTGTGCAAGAGTGTACAACGAGGGGATGATTAATAAGAATTTCAGAACAGAAAACAGGCCAGTTCAAGAAAATAAGCCTAAAAATATAGCTTGCTAAAGCAGATCTCATATCAAACAACAGATAACATTCTTTCTAATTTAACAATTATTGTTATCTTTAATATCTACGTTTTTAAATACTATTTTTATTCCTTTTTTGAATAGGTAGACTCCAAATAGATAAAGGGCTTCCAATATTTCTAGTCTTGGTAATAGAATCCTTCATGGTTACAATTTGGCAGGCTTAGGATCCTTAATGAATTGTATCTTAATGAAATAACATCATTGCCTGCATAGCTGTAGGTCAGTTCATGACCAAAAAAGGGATTTTGGACTTCTATTGCCTTCATCCCTTAATTGCACACAGCAAGTTTCTGATGTTTTACCTCAGAAATGACAAGGTCTTAAGGAGCAGATCTGTTGCCCTCCCTTCCCAAAAATATTGTTAGGACTCATGCTCATGCTAAAATGTTTGAAGTACTTAATGACTTTTAAAATAAGTTGTATCTGACTTCTATATACATTCTTTTCTAAGGATTTTAGCCTTAAAAATAGGATGCATGTGGAGATATTTTGCTCAAAATAAAAACAAGTAATGAGGTAAAAATGAATCCATAAGAAAGTACTGCTCCCATATGAGGCGGCTTTTGCTACTTTTGATGCTTGAAGTTGCTGAGCAAAGTAAGCAAATGAGCAAGTGTGTTGCCCAGGAAGGTAAAAATAGCAATCTTCAGAATTTGTGCATTTCTGTGAGCAACCTCTTGGACTAAGATCAGTTGCTTGAGAGCAATTTTCCCACCTAAGCTTGAGATAACTGAGGAAACAGCAGGTATTTCATGGATTAGGAATTTACTGAATAACTAGCACTGGTGAGAACTCAAACCACTCTGACTAAACGTGATTAGATTCTAAAAAATTACTAAATTTTCATTAATCAGGCTTTATGTCCAAATGCAATTTCCAGAAAGTAAAATCTTATTTCCTCAAAAATTTGTCTTTGTCTCTTTCCTGCTTTTATCTTGAGCATTTTTTAATTTTTAAAGCTGATGAATATCTGCAGTCATCTCTCATATCATACATCTACAGTACAGCCTAGCAATGCAGCTGTAGCTCCTCAGGATACACCTGAGCTGGCTTTAAAACTGCCAGTTGGGTACCTGGCACAGTGTGGCCAGACAAGGAGTTCCAATGAGCTGTTTGATGTGTTTAGTGTCTGTACTGAGACTTATCCTGCCTCAGGATGGACTTCTGTCAGTCACCAAACAAGGTTAGTTATGAATGAACTAAGATTAGTAATGAGCCAGCATGTTCATTATTCCACTCGTAGGGTAAAGAAACGTCGGTGTGTCGTGACCCCTGTGGAGGGAATAAAGAGATTTGCAACATCTAAGTGGTCTGCAGTGGCTTCAAACTGAAAAAATGACAATACAGGATTTAATAATTGCCTTGAGAGTTTGTAATAGTTGATTTCTCTCCCCAACAGTTGCATAAATGACCAAATTCTGACAGGAGCTATGGATTTGAACAAATCAACCAGATCAGAGACTCTTCCAATCTAGAGTATTCTGCCCAATCCCCAAGTCATTTAGCATAAAAGCAGTCAAGCAAACCAGTTCAAATTTCTCTTATCACTCCCATCCTTCTTAGATTACTTATCTGAGAATTATTTTTACAGCTTTCCTTTTTATAGTATATTTTTATTGCCGGTGATAGAAAAATACATATTTTACATCACAATGTAGCACTATTAGTACTATTTTTTTCTTAGTAGTACTAACGATAATAATGCTTAACACCTACAGTACCCCATGCATTAAAAAGAGCTTTGCTGCTAACAACTCAATAACTTCTCTAGACTAGCTAGATATTGTATCTCCATTTATAATTAAACTGAGAAGGAAGGTCTTTAACAGCTCCCCTTTGAAAAGTATCCATAATTGTTGCTCTTTGAATTCTTTTTTTTTTTTTTTTAATAACTCTAATTTTCAAAAATTCCTGGCACACCTGCCTCTTCTATTGCCTTCAACAAATAATTACTCTGAGAATGGGAACTGAGGAGAATAATTGACATGGTGTCTGCATTTGGGTAAGGTAGCATTTCCTCATGTGTGCATTCTTTCCTGGTCTCCAGCCATTTCCATCTTGCAGACCTCAGCAGGCAAACCTCAATCTCTAGAGAGTCTCTAGTCACTCTACATTTCCTTCCCATTTCCCATCTATTGATCATCTCCTTATTCCCTCATATCATCTTCTGATTTATCCATGCATTCTCCCTTGTTGTAGTCCCTTCCTACCACGTTGTTTCTGTTCTTACATTCCTATGCTTGCTTGCCAATGGCTGAAGAATCTTAATTGCAATGAATTCACCAGTCCAAAAGAATCTTAAAATTAAGAGCAGTGTTCCAACATTTGTTACACCCCGCACTTGCTGCCACCACCTTTTGCATGCAAGAGTTCACATTTGGTTCCCTCCCTTCTACACTTACATTTCCTACACACACACCCACATCTGTTTTCCTTTTTCCAATCAATAGTAAGATTTAGCTGCTTAAATAAAATTACTGTTATATTTGTGGGTCTGTAGATGCAACATTTGGAATGAAGATATCATCAATTTTTTTCTGTTTATGGTAAATTTTATAAGAACTATTTCCAGGCCAGAAAAGGATCTGAAGACAGCATGAAAGACTGTCGTGTGGGACTTTATGGTCCCTGTACTTGTATTGTTTTACAGTGTAAGGCTGATGACTTTAGTGTGTGATATTTAATATGCTTTCAAAGATTCTTGTATTTTTAGGATTTTTTCACATGCTGCTTGTGTATCAATGTATTATGTAGGATAGCATATGAGAGTTTTTATCACTGTGGTTTTATCAAATGTGGGTAGAAAATAAAATTGGATAATCCTCTTTTTCATCTGGGGGGATTTCTTTTTTTTTTTTTTTTAACAGTTCATCTCTTCCAATGTTGGTTTAAGCTAAAAAAAAAATATATGAGCTGAAATGTGCTTTTGAACAAACGTCTAATTTAAATATAGATAGAAAAGTGCAACATTTTTTCCCCTTACTGCATTTTGTGCATTCCAACAGTCTGCTAGTGCATGTTGATAATCATATACAGAAAAATCCAAATAAATTTCTATGTCTCTCCCCTAGAATGTTTTCCATCTTGAGAATTTAGTCTTCCAGTAACAATTTTATGGTTAAAGTTGTAAACCATTTTTTTTTAATGAAAAACTTTCAATGTTGACTTTCATACAGAAAAACTTTTTCAAATTTTGAAGTGTGATGTGTTGTCAAAAAAAGGTACTTGGAAAGTACTCAAGTTTACCAGTTAAGCTGTTTTTTGAAACGATGGAAACTGGAAAGAAATTGCTTTAATTTTTACAGAAAAAAAAATGTTGCTTTTGATAAACCGTGTAGAAATGTCCTGTGTGGAGACTTAATACTCTTGACTAGCATGGGAAAGCATTGCAGTTATTATTGAGTAGGTAGGTCTTTCCCTATTAAGATTGTGTTCAGTGCACTGTGGAGATACTTAGAAATGCTTGAACATCAATTTAAAAAAAAAAAAAAAAAGGTTTTGTTAAGTCTTGCAAGACCAAACAGCCCTTTTTTTTTCACATTTAACAGAACTGTACCCCTGGAAAGCAAGGGAAGAGAAAAAGGCAGAGAGGCTTGCCTGTTTTCAGATGCCATACTTGGGTCTGTAAAACCTGCAAAGAGATTGCTGAACACATCGAATAGTTTGATACTATTGAAAGCAGGATTTCAGGTTCTGTCATCCCCTTCTTTCTCTTCCACCCTCCTTTACTTCTGCCCCATGGTCCAACCCCTCTTTCACAGCTATTTGTTCAACAACTCAAGAGGAGAATCAGCAGAAAGCAGAGTGTTTTTTCCTGAACCAGACAATTTTACTTGTTATATGTGTCATGGGAAACACATAACAACAGTCAGTCACAGTCCTGAAGAACATGTGGTATTTCAGAAAGATCAAGGATTTACTTGTGTGCTTAAGCCATTACTAGTTCAAAACACCAAAATGGAAGCATTTAATGTATCTTTTCCAGTAGAATGAAACATTAGGATATTTTTATGGACTAGCATACTAGAACCACAAATGTTACCTGCTGAATTTCTGCAGTCCCCGTCACCCCAGGTTAATTGGAAAGCAGTGTTGTATTTTTCATGTGAAAGTCTGCATGGATGCTAGGATTTCACAAACACTGATGAAGTGAAGGTTAAATTGGCTTCCTCGTCAGTTTTTAACTGGCAAACTTTCCTCCCCTGAATCTCTGTGGTGGTAGCCTCCTGTGTTTTCCACAAAGTTCAGAGACAGATTGCATTCTCTACCTTGTTCATAAATGCAGCCTCTTCTCCACTTTTGTTGGTTTGTTTAGTGTTCTGTAATAGGTAGGTTCTGTTTCCTTTCTATTGAAAATAATGATGTAGTGGGTAAAACATCAGGAATTATTAGTCAAAATGTTGAAGTCTTCATAACAGAAAAAAAAGAAAGGTTATCAACTAAGCTTATAACAGGAAAAAAAAAAGGTGCTAATCTAAGCTCTGCTACAGCTTCTGAAGCTTTTTTGCTCTTTTAACAACTCTGGTAGCATCAATGTTTTTTCAGGCCATGCTTAGTGACAATAATGAAATGTCTTTGGGTTTTGGTGCAAAGTACCTTTTTCTTTTATTCCTTTATGTGAGGAGAAAACACCATATTAATCTTGATTTTTGAAACATGGTTATTACTGAATCAACATGTAGTACTCTATTTCTGCAGCTATCCTAAGACTTCAGTAAAATGTGTTCTGAAAATAGTTAGCCTTCCAAACGGCCAAAATTAGACATAACATCCTTGTAAGTACATGCGTTCAAGAGTAGGATATTTTAAGACCTGTATTTTAATCAAAACATGTACTTGCTATTAGCTACAAAGGTCAGACCTTCACAGATTGTCCTATGCACAAGGAAAATATGAGTTTTCTTTTTTTGAGGCATAATATCAGTGCTTTTACCTTTAGCTACTGACAGTGGTGAAGACAAAAGAAATGGAACCAATGGTTCAGCATATTTTAGCGTGGTTCCAGCACTTTTTCCTCTCTAAGTATAGAGATAATCTCTGAACAGCAATAACTATAACCCATCTGCAGTGTTAAGATGCTCATTATTGCACATGTCATGAGAGGGACTCAAAAAACTGTATCTTTGTAAAGAAAAACTATTTATGATGCCTGGTATTAAAATTTAAATGCATATTCTTTTATTACCCATCCTGAGGAAAAGGAATGAGGTCTTATGCACACTCCAAATATGAGTATCTGTAATAGCAATTGTTCTACAGACAGAAGAACCACAGAAGGAACTGTAGATGCACAATAGAAGGATGACAATGATAAATTAGCTGAATTTACAAAAAAAAGGAATTGTTGCACAATTTGACTCAAGTATCAGTAATATTACAGAACTACATAGTTCCTTCCTCTCTGGAGAGAGGATATTGAACAAAAAGCAGAAAGGTCAGTAATGCCATTTGTCCAATTGACTTTCTAATACCATACAAGAAATAGATTGGTTAGAAGTCATCAACCATAGGTTACATAGATTAGAGAAATAGAAAAAAAAACTCGAAATGACAGAGTTTTCAGGGTTTGGTGCCTTTTTTTTTTTTTTTTTTTTTTGCCTCCAGCAATTGAACTTGGAATGAACACAATAAAAAAAAGAGGAAAAAGAAAAGCTACTCTCTTGATGCATCAATAGTTTACAGCTCTTTTATTATAAAACTTAACTTTGGCCTAAATGCCATCCAAAACGTTTAGAGGTTTCCTAAAATCTTGGTGTAGGGCTAGCTAAACAACAACTGCAGAGCAAGCAGTTTTCAATGTGAGAAGTATTGAAGGAGCATCGCTTGGGCATTGCTGCAAGAAGACTTATTTGAGAGCCTGTTACTGAATCTTGTCCTTCAGTATGCAGATCTGGAGGCATTGTGATTACTATTACCTATGCAGAGGAACAAGCTGTGTTGCAACTGTTTTTAGAAATGTTTTGTTGCCATTAATTTAGCAGTCATTTTTCTTTTTATGGGTTTTCCTCATTTCAGAACTTGAGACTTATCTACACAGAGCAATTCATGAAATTTAATGTGAGTCAACTAAAGATGTGACTTAGAAATAGATCAGTTAAATGTCATTAAAACCCCTAAGGACCTTTTTATCCAGAATTCAAGTGGTCCTAATTTAATTTAATTTACTTCATCAGTGAAGTTAGATCATTCAAATGGAGTTCTAAAGGAGAACATCCACATTAGGGTTTAATGCAGTTTTACAGCTTCTCTTTAAAGTAACATTTTTCGTTAATTCACTTTCCTGATTGTCCCCAT
The DNA here is from genome assembly GCA_013399695.1 of Formicarius rufipectus. NCBI lineage: Eukaryota > Metazoa > Chordata > Aves > Passeriformes > Formicariidae > Formicarius > Formicarius rufipectus. The sequence goes on along the minus strand of VXAU01005694.1, from coordinate 226,651 downwards.
ATAAATAAATCCTTAATCCCACAAGTGTTTTTAGTTCTGGCTAATCCTTGACACTACTTAATAGGGGACTGTATAATCCATATAGTGTCTATACCAATTGCGGTGTTGGAAAGCATCCAGTTCCCAGTCTCTGCTGCATCTGTAAGATTCAATCTCTGACTACTCAGCTTTACCAGCAAACTACAGGACAGTTGCAAGGCAGGCTGAACCTAAGGCAAGATGTTTTTGGTCCTCAAATCAATTAGCTGATACTAATACAATGAGCTATAAAGCTTTTAAGCTGATCTGCAGGGATTATCTTTAGCATCTTCATCCAGACTTTCCCTGAGGGGTGGACCGTTTTCAGTTAAATGTCATGCCTGAGAGGATGCTTGAACCTTGCTGTAATGGCATGGTGCAATTGCTGGACAGAGTTTGAGAAGTCTGTGTGTGTGTAGATTTAAATTCCATATTGGATCTCATAAGTGTCAGCCAGCAAAGGCTGCCTGGAGAATGTATAGGATCAGTATGTTTTCAGCAGGCAGCTCAGCTTCTCAGGCATTTAGGTAATTTTGGGTGCTTTGCCTAGACTGTGCCATTATATATTTCTCCAAAAGGACTTAATGTGGATAGGAAATTAACCATTTGAGCTGTGTTATTAAACCAGATCTGGACCCTATGCTTCTGTTTTGTTTGCCTTAACGTGGAGCTTTAAAGACGCGGAGATGAAGTACAAATATAGATAGTGATGACACTGTGGAAATAGAGTAGCCCTTATAGTATGTAGAGATGTGATTTTCAACCTTGTGACAAAACTGTGTGATTGATCCTACTATGCATGTGGGCCGGTTTGGGCTGGAGTTAATTGTGTTCAGAGTAGCCAATCTGGGGCTCTTCTGGATTTCCTGAGAAAACAAGGCTGATAATAGAGATGTTTTTGTTATTGCTGAGCAGAGCTTGTACAAAGTCAAGGTGTTTTCTGCTTCTTGTAGTGTCCTGCCAGTGAGGAGTCTGGGGGGTGCATGAGGAGTTGGGAGGGAACACAGCTGGAACAGCTGCCCCCCACTGAACAAAGGCATGTCCTGTTCTATATGGCATCATGCTCAGCATATAAAACTGAGGGAAGAAGGAGACAGACATTTGGTGTGATGGCACTTGTCTTCCCAAGTAACTCTTAGAAATGATGGACCTCTACTTTCCTGGGGATGGTGGAACACCTGCCTGTCCAACCACCTGCAGTGATTGAATTCCTTGTTTTGCTTTCTTTGCATGTGTGCATGCTTTACCTTTTTGGTCTGTCTGTATCTCAACCCATGAGTTTTCTCACTTTTGCTTTTCTGATTTTCTCCCCCATCCCACAAAGGGGGAGTGAACAAGTTGCTGACTGAGGTCACACCATGACAGCATGGGTCCTTGGTCATTTGGGTTGAGTAGCAGAAAGTAATGAAATGAGTGGAGAGATGCATCATTCATTTGTAGAAAATTGGCCACAGGAACAGTGCTTTTAACTCTGCTGGCCTCGTGAGCTGCCAAATTCAGAACAGACTTTTGAGCTGAATTGCTTTTGGGTTCTATCAGCTGTGTTGATCAGTTCTCCACTAGCTACCGTGTGAGTGAGAATATCTCATTCACATGTATAACCTCATGTTTATGTATCTCATTCTAGAGGTAAGTCCTATCCTCATAACCTTTCACTAAGCATGAAATAGGGCTTTTTGATCTTTGGATCTGTGTGCAACCTTTAACGTGATGATGCAGTAAATCCCACACTAGAGCTCTTAGTCTTGGATGGAAACCACCTTGGCCATGGGGCAAAACAAGTCCATTCACATATCTAGGTTAGACTTCTCTGAAAATTTTTGGTGGGCTGGGTTTGCTCCTGCTGTTGTAGGCTGGGTAGCCAGTTGGGTATGAATGATATGTATCACCCCAATTTTGGGGTGATTTCAATAGGAGTACGGACATTTGTAGGAAAAAACAAAGCAAAACAAAAAAGCAACCAAAACCCAACACCTCAATAATCTTTTGTACACTTGTATTTCAGATCTTTGTCAAAAGAAGGCAATTTCAGTGGCTAGTTACCTACTAGTCCTGAGTTTGTAACAGTGCAATGGTATCATCACTTCTTCCTTCAACACCAAGTTTTCCAAAAAGGTTTCTTATCCATATATTTAAAAAGGCCCTCAAACCTTAGCTTCTGAGCTCTGATAAATCATACCCTGAGGTGGTCTGGTTGGAAAATGAGCAACCACTGAATAAGGAAAATGCTGAAATTTCACTCTCCATAGGGATTACCAGTTTCATTAGCCTCAGTGAAAACCACATTTCACTAAATTTAGAGCTGCAGCAGAGCTCAATACAGATAATGCATTTAATGTATGCTCTGGGCAGTGAAGTTGAAACTGTTTTCAAGTAATTTTCTTCAGTGTTTGATGCAGCCATCCTGTAAGTTTCATGATAACTTAGATTTTTTCTTTCTCAAAACAGCAAGTGATACTGTTTCAAAGCAGCTGACATTCTCTGTGACAAAGGTGTATAATCATTTCATGTAGAGTCATGTTTTATCACCACCTGGTAATATAATGTAACACTAAGAGCGTAAATGCACTTTAAAGATGTGGTTTTTTTCCCAGTTCTGTAGTCATGTCAAACACTGTTGAACAGTGGGGAGGTTTTTTTTTTTGTTTGTTTGTTTTTTTTTTTTTTTTGTTTGTTTGTTTGTTTTTTTTTAATTTTTTTTCCCACATGCATCTTAACTCTACCAAACTAAAGACAGTTCAGACCTGACGGAAAGACAAAATAACCCAGATGTATTTTCCTTAGGAAAATGAAGATGGAGAGATGGTGTATTTATACAAGGCAACAGAAATGTGCAAAGACAAGAAAGTGATGATATGGGAGACAAAGCATAATTCTATGGGGATATATGGTTTCTTTTGTTCATAGTGTTTTTAACTGCAGATGTATGGCACTGAATTATACTGTATTATGGGCAAGCAGATATTTATGTCATTCTTGATGACATCAAATGTTTAGTTTTCCTCCTTGAAGCCTTTAATAATTACCTGTGACAATGTCCAAGTAAGATCAGTTATGTAGTAAATATTAATTTTGCAGTATTTAAGATGGTGTGACGTCATGGTCTATGACTGTGACATCAGTGATTAAACAACACTAAAATCAAAACAGAACTTTACTTGTATGTTTATATCTTTCTGGAAAGATTATTTTTAACAATGAGGTTTGTACTTCTTCCAGATGAAATCTGCAATTTGCTAGGACAAACGTGTAGGTTTTTGGCTATACATTTTAATAAATTTGTCTTTGTGGTATTTACCACTATTTAAGAATTTGGAGATTTTAAGTACTTCTCTAATGCAGAGGACCTTGTGCTATTATAAAGAAGATGCAATATGTGCCATCAGCATTGCATGGCCACCTTATGTGCTCTCTATTTCAAATTAGAACAAGTGCAGATACTTGCACAGGGAAAAGACATAGGGGAGCCTGGCCAGATAAAGTTAAATATGTGGTGATAGGATTAATATGAGGTGATAGGATTAATGTCTTGTGAAAAGATGACTCTTTCCAAAGTTATGTGCTGTGTTCTACATGGCTAAGTAGTAACTAAACCCTTCAAGCCTCTTGCACACCATTTCTCTAAAGGTCATATTTGTTACAGGGATTTTTACCAGGCACTTGTATTTCTTAGAAGGGACTTGTGTTCCTTGGGATTGAAACAACAGGAAATTGCAGTCCTTCCTACATTACTGAACAAGCAGAAGCATTGCATAGAATAGAAATCTGCTATAGAAAAGATGAACTGATTTACAGTATTTTGCATTCTTTCAAGCGTGCATTTATTTTGAAAGGCTCAAAGGTGTCTAGAATTAAAGGTCTTAGAAAGAAATGTTTCTGTCATTTTTCATTTAAACAGTGGGATTTTCTGAAAATTGCACTTCTAAGGTCTCTACCATTTTTTTACAAATTAAATTATATTGGAAGGTTTCCCATGAAACCTATAGCAACATCATAGCAACATTATGGAAGTCTGGGGTCAGACTAGGGGTCAGATGATACAGATAAGCATTCATGAACAGTTCTGTCTCAAACCCTGTAATTTATGGTTCACAAGAATTCTAGTCCAAATAAGCAACAACTGGGGCACTGTTCCATATTTAAAATCTTGTATAAATTCAGTGGGATGAATTTTAAGTGTGAAGTCTGACTCTAGGGATGATAAAGAGCTGTGTAAGAGGGAGTATGCTTTTTAGGGTGACAGATGCAATCACTGTTTCTATGAGGCCTGAATGAATGCTGACTGCTGAGGATTATTTGGGTTTTTACCTTGATTTAGTGTCGAAAATGTGTTTTTCAGATAATTGCTGGAATTGAGCCAATGCAGCGTCTGCTGTGAGCTCTGTATAGTAGATGGTAGATTCTACTAGCAATGGATAGAAAGCAGAGGTGTTGCTTAAAGGACTTTTGGAAAAGGGACTCTGTATTCTACTCTAGTGTATTGCATAGCAGAGAATTTTTTCCTGCATTCCATGACCTCTGAAGAAGAATAATGACATAAGGGAAAGAATTACAGTTCTGTATATAAACAGGTGGATTGCAACTGTCTTCCACTAACTGGGAGCATAATAGAGTCTTTTCTTATTTAGCAGTTGTGGGAAAAGCAAACTCCGGTCTGTAGGGTAGTGAATTATCTGTTGTCTGCTGAATTTCCTAGTAGCTTCAGTTAGGTACTTTTGTCCCCTAGGCTGTGGTGAAGTGTTGCTCATTGTATGACATTGTGCCATATTCCCCACTGGAACTAATGCTGTAGTGCAGTGCAGGGTTGTCATATCTGTGGTCTTCCCAAAGTGGCTGACAGGCAATGGAGTGTTAATGAACTATCTTTACCTCTGGGTCTAGGCCCTGTCCACTGTGCAAGCTTTCCACATGCTGTTCTATCAAACTCTACTTCCTCTGAGATTTTCCAGACCCTTCTTTCCCCCTCACTGCTTCCTCCCAGTCAGCCTAATTGCCTTTACCCTTCTCTCTATAACTCTGGTATGCAACCTACTTCAGGTGTGGACTTAGAAGGATGAAGACACAAGAGATGAACATTCTTGGCAGCAAGAGAAACACTTTGGGCATGCTTTTTCCTCCTTTGGTGGTTCCTCAGGGGCATCCCCATTTTGACAAAAGCTTAGGTTTTGAATTCCCTTGCTGAAAGAGACTCTAAAATGCAGCTTTCACAAAGTTCTGTGAGATGCAGATCAGATGAAGAGCCAAGGGGTATTGGTATTAGGAGAAATAGTTAACTACCCTTTTCCAAAAATAGCAGTCATCATTCTTGTGTGTAAAGGACATGTTTGTGGCTCTCGAGAACGAGGCAGCAAACTAAGAACCTATCATCTTTCCTAGGAAGGCAGTTTAAGGAGTTGTTTTCAGTATCTCTCCACAGAGTGGAGTTGACTACAAATTAGTGTATTTCCTGCATGAAATGGATGCATTTTCTTTTATTATTATTCTGTAACCCCGGAGCTTGTCTGTCACTTGCTGTGATACTGCTGATATTGTGGCACCTTCATTCCACTGCTCTTTGGAAGCAGTTACCTCTTGCCTACAGTGAAGATGAATATGGGAGAAAGCCTTTAGTAAGGTGTCTTAGGATAACAATGACCAGAATACCTTTTCTTCAAAGGCTTCTTTTTTTTTTTTCTTTTTTTTTTACTAGCTCTGCCAGCATTTTTTATTCAGTCCCACTTTTATTTATGATTAAAAAGCATTCATTCACCAAAAAAAATAAAAAATATATATATATATACCTGAGGGTGATAATTGTTGCGAGCATATAGTGGCAACATAAAAGTATTTATTTCCAGAAAAATAATGAAAGAAAAATGAGATTGATGAGGGTTTGCAGGTAAGATTGCTCTCTCTTGAAATGTTATATTCTTTCCTTTGCCAGTAGTGCAGACTCTCTTGGTTGATTCTGAAGATGTGATTAAAGTGGGCAAGAACTTATTTCTGAGCATCTTCCCCACTCCAAAAATGAAAACACCGTAAGGGAAAAAAATAGGAGCCAGAGCTACAGACCAGCTAGTTCCAAGTAATCTCACTTGTTTAATATGTGGAAAAAAAAATCTTTTGTAGTGCCTCAGTTTAAAAGAAAAACAGGATGTCTACCCAGGAAGGTGAGGAACACTTTCAGACTAGGAAGGGGAGTCTCTCCAAAAAACCATGACCACAAACTTTGAAATTGAAAGACTCTGATCTGAGAATGACTAACAGATCTTTACTACAAATATATATATATATATGTACAATCAAAAGAATTAAAAACCAGAACAGCACAAACAGCAACACCATAGCCAAAGCTTTCAAACATATCAAGTCCCCTCTCTGCCCCTTCGGTGCAGTTCTATTTATAGAGAGCGGGAGGTGATGCCGCCCCTCGGGGGGCAGCGGCCGGGGGGACCCACGGGCTCTGGAGAGGCAAAGACGGAGGCAGGGAGAGATGCTGGTTCCAAAAACTCATGTGGGAATGGTGGCCATAAGGGACAGGCTGAAACCTTTCCTGTGGGCAGTGTAAAGATCCTCTCACCGTCCTTTGTCTGAAAGCTTTGGGTGGGATGGGGGCTTAGCAATTCCTCCGCAGGTGGCATCGGCCTCTCACGGAGTCTGTAGTGAAGCCAGGTGGTGGCGACTGTTCCCTCAGGAGAACGGCATAGGGTGTGCGGAGTCGGGGGCTGAGCCAGGAACCCCCTCCAAGGGTTTCCAGCAGCCCAGCAAACAGTGGCTGCCACACAGAGCAACCAGAGAAGTGCGGCAAACCCCCAGAAACCTCTCTCCCCGCCCAGTCCTCTCCCCGGCCATCAGGTTGGAATGCAAAGCTATCAGCCATCCCTTTGCTTAGGCTTTAGACTGGTAGATGATTCAGGTAGTGACGGGCCGGGCTTCAACAAGCCATCTGGTACTGGCCTCAAACCCCCAAACCACGGTGATGGTAAGGGACAGAAAAAACATTCCGTGAAAGATTTTTAAACCATACCAGTAGACATTGTAGTTGTAGCCTTCTACTGGCTTTGTGTAACTTTGTTTTGTAGGTGTTTTTGTTGTTTGTTTTGTTGTTGTGTTTATTTGTTGTTGTTGTTTTTAATTACATCAAACTCAAGTACTCCCCAAACCCTGGACATTATACAGACATATATCACAAGACAATCCCTTTTCCAAACAGTTTTGAATATAAGGTCTCAAGTATTGACTAGCATCCTCTTAATAAGGCCCTGGAATTCTTTGCAAAACTGGACCCCAATGAAGAAAAGCAACAAGCAAAGAAAGGACAAACGTGTGGGTAAGAGTCTTTGGAACAATTTGAGTGATATTGGCCGTGTGAACTTCTTATTCTATAACTTATGTAACTTAGCAGGCAGATGTAAAGGGATTACAGCTGCTAATAGCCCCTGGCTGTGCCTACATGGGAGTTGTATGACACCCAAATGCTTCAAAACCTTGAAACTGTGTGTCTCTGTTAAAAGTAGTTTTCCCTGAGCTGGAGCTTGAGCCCACACAAACCCTGCAGAAGGACTCAGTGGGCCTCAGAAGGAAGAACCTTCAGCCATCTCTTTCTGCTGACCTCTGTGATGTGATGCGTCCTCAGGGCAAATCAGCCACAGTATCCCACAGCGTGTTCCTGTGGCAAGTGAGCATAAGCTTATGTGGTTTCAAAAGGATGTGGGGTTTCTCTGCTAGGTGCACTAGCTGGGTTGCTGTAGAGCTGACCCTTGAGTAGGCTTTTGCAGGAAAGTGCTTTGAAGAAGTGACAAATTCAGCTTGAGTCTGAGCTTTGGGCTATTTCTACACACTTGCCTATACACAGCTAATAAATTCAGCTAGCCACTTTTCAGATGACATCAATTAGTTGACAACTTATCAGCACCAAGCTATAAGTGAAACGATAATTTTCAAGTTCATGGTTTCTTAAATCTTCTGATTCCTCACACCATATTTTTTTTGTCATTCTATTTTATCTCTTCTTTTCAGTAATGTCCCCTTCTCTGATGTTATTGTTCTGTACTTTTCTCATCCTGTTTGCTCTAGCTGTGCCCAGCAAACCCCTTGCAAGGCAGTTCCCATTAATGTTGGAAACTGACTTCCAAAAACCCTGTGCTTTTAAAACCCACTCTTTATTATAAATGATCCTGCCTCGTTTATAATTAAGAAATCAATTTCCCGATAGTATTATGGACATTCCTGAAGACCAAAAAAAAGAAGGTCTATCCATAGAGCTAGAGGAAGCCAGTATCAGTGAAGAAAAAAAATAACCTGTCCAATTGAATATATATGGATGTTGATAATAATTATATGATATGTCCTGCTTAAAACTGCTCATGCTCCATCATTCTCATTGGAAAAGAGAACCACTGTGATCAACATCAGATATGATGGATTTCTATTGCAAAGCATTTATTTATTTTTGAAGAACAAATGTTCATTTTTAAATCTAAATTTGTATGAAGAGCACACAATTTAGGGTTATGCTAAACAAACAATTCCAACTTCTGCATGAGTTTTAATTTTTCCTGTAGTTATTCACCGATTGAATGTTTGTTCATCCACCCACCCACTCTGGGTGAGTAGGAAGTTGTTTTTCTTTGTCTTCTATTCATTACCCAGTGAAGGGCTAAGTGCAGTCAGTGTGTGTTATGCCTATTCAGTGCGGAACACGTGTGTCCCCATGAAAAACTTGCATTCTCTGTATAGGGCTGTACCCAGTTCATACGAGGTGTACTGCAAGCTACAAAGCTGCTGAATGCAATGCATCATAGGTCATTCTTTAAGAAGATACATTTTGAACTATATCCCAAAGCTTCATGCTTTTTATTATGTTTCTGATTTACTCTTGCTATCTCAAACCCCAAATCTCTTAAATTTCCCTTTTACTATTTAGACAATTTGGCTGGCTGCTATTAGATGTGTATAATTGAAAGGGTTGACATTTATATGCTTGCTGGAGTTGCACAGATGAAAGGAATGCAACATTTTAAAGCCACTCAGCAGTGATTAAATTGGATAGATCCACAATGACTTATGATGTGTATAGATTTCAGGTTTCAGATTTCATGCTGGTATTCTTTTATTGTTAAGTTGTTTATACCTATATAGCTATTGTTTTAGCAAACACCTCTTCAATTGCATAAGCTGTTGTGCAGGAAAGCTAATCTGGCAGAAAACATGGAATCATTTGCATCAATAACCATGATATAAAGAAGTTTATGATTGGAGCTGAGAAACTTTCACATTTGTTTTTGGCGGAGGGTTGTAAAAAGTTTTCCTCTCCTGAGAGAGGGAAACGGCACCAGGTCATTACTGTCCCTCACAGAAACACTGAGGGCAAATAGTTGCTCCTAATATTTCCTGACTCGAGTTCTAAAAGCGGTTTTATAGGAATAGATATTCTGGTCATGTATCCCCAGTAAATTAAAGTCCCAGAAAAATGCTAGAAAATAGAAACTGCAAGTGTGCAGAGCACACTCCAATGTGTCCTTAGTTATCTTTTTTTTTATGACCTGAGGTAATCTGAGTGAATTTCAGATCAGGGTGTATGAAATGAGATGAATAAGGGTCTGCTCTTGGAAATTGTTATTCATCAATCAATTAACTCAGAAAATTTTTTAAAATTCTCATCCTCCTGCTTCAACTATATTGAATTAAAGTGTGACACCCAGGCAGTTAAATTTTCTCCTTGACATACATACCTTGATACAGTGTTTGAACATCCATATGCTCTGTGAGGTGAGCAGATGTGGACACTTCTACTGCAATGTGGAGTAAGAAAACATAGTATGTCTTTTCTGGAGAAATGCAATATGCCTCTACGTAGATATTAATTGTCAAGTAAGACTGAACATATTTGGATGAATGAAAAATAACTGGATTTTTTTAAAGGAAATACAGTCTTCATTTTGTAATTAGTGCCATATCATAGCAGTTTGTTTAATTTTTAAGTGTGAAATTAATCTTTAACTGCTGGCTTACACTAAAGAACATGGTGTTTTAAGCACAAAGTCTGAAGTGCCGTTTATTCCTCAGATTTGCCTGAATGTTTACAGGATGTTCTAGATTAACACAGGAGTTATTTACTAAAGAGCCCTCTACAGTAGATTACACATTTTAATGGTCACATTTTAATGTCCTATCAAAATATTGTGATACATTTTGTCATGTTTAGCTGCTTGAGTTAGAAACTATAGGAAGAGCTTAGAGTTTATTTTTGTAGCTCATATGTTTTATAACATATCTATATGCGTTTCAATTTAGAAACAGTAACGTTTAAATATTTAACCTACATTAATTTTAAATGTGCCTTTTATCATTTTCTTGGCAATACTATCATAGTCTACGATCAAAGAGTAAATTTCAGTATGCTAAAGGTTTTTTATCAACATAATATACTCCTTTATTAGGCAGAGTCTTTTCAGGCATTCCCTATGACTGACACAGTTCAAGAAAGATAGTATATATGAGACCAGTGATGGGTTTAACTAAAACTCATCACTACTCAAAATCACTAATTTTATTTGCATATGTCTATGGTATATGTGCAACATGAGCACAAAGTTTAGAAAATTTGCTTTCCTAGTAAATACATAAAGTTGTGAGAACTTATGCTTAACATTTCCTTGTTTGAAAGGAATTCTGTTTAACACAGTCTCAATCTTGCTTAAGTAAGTACCTAAATAAAAAGCCAATCTGGAAAAGGTGGATTTATTTGACTACCAGCTGCCACCACTACTGATAAGTGCTCAGCATCTGACTTCTCTAGCTGCTGTTAAATCATGTTCAATCCCTTAGGCTGGAAAAGTAAATAAAGATAACTGAGTGCAGCAATCTGTGTGAAACCAGGGGGAAGAACATGGGTTGCAGAGAGATCTAAAAGGCCACACATAAGCTAATCTGCATGTGTGTGACTTTGGGGTTAATTTCAGTCTCAGCATCTGTGTAAATAGTTTGCCAAAAAAAAACAGGTTAGGTGTTACAAACAGGGGGTCTTCTTGTGGAGTACCAGGTGCAGAAAAATGACAGCAACAGTAATTCCAGAGAGACACATCTTCTCCAAATATTATTAAGTGGAAAATAAAGCTAAGAGATCACCTAGAGGGACTTTTAAAAATGCGTTTGTATATTGTCAGACAAAATAAGCTGCACAAACAAGGAAGTGGTTAAAAAAGTAATTGAGTGTATTCACAAAGGAATAAAGATGAGAAAATGACAGTAAAGGTTTTCTTTACTATCCTTTTGGGAAAAGGTGGAAGGGAAGCAAATATGATGCTGTGGCATCTGAAACACTGGGAAGACTGATAAAAATGCTTTTTGAGTAATATGACCCCACAGAAGGAGATCATGGACAGGAGGCTGTTGTGCTGCTTTTGTTATTTTCTATTTAAAGCCAGGCAAAAGAGGAAATAATTATAACAAGAGCTGAGAACTCTTGTATCCCTGGAAACTCTGGAACCATTAAAGACTCCTTGTTAATGACAGCTTTTAATGTGGCAGACAAGTTTCTCACTGGAAAGACTGTCAAGGGGCACACATCCAGTATAACTGCATCACTTCCACTAACCATGACTGTTCATTATCCTGGGATAACTCTGCATTATCAGAGTAATAGTGGATACCAGGAAAAAAGCCCAGACCAATCTTCTGACTCACAATAAAGAAAATGAGGAATTCGGAGACATTGAAGCTGATGCTGTGATCTAGGACAGTCATCAGAAAGCTGAAAGAACAGGTGCCCAGTCTGTGGGCAGGTTTAAGGACTAGAAATATTTCTTGATCCAAAATTGAAACTAACACAGTTATGGTAAGCAGCACTATCGGTAATGAAAGAAGCCTATAGAAGAGATGTTTGCCACATGTAAGTGATCCCCAAACTAGTATATACATTATATGTGTGTGTATATATATATAAATATATATATATAGTCATGTCAAATAATCATTAAAGCTATGTTATTAGACTGGCAACAAATTCCAGCTTCGTTGTAGTACCAACAGATAGCTGAGACTGATAAGAGATTAAAGAAGGGTGTCTACCAAGTGATGAAAAATAGTAAAACCTTTCTGAAGTCAGTGAAGTGGGTATGTATTGTCCATGAGAACCCATCCTCCTCCAAAGATATGCTATTTGTTGGAATTTCTAGTAGTCAAATGTGTGTGTACCTGCCACTATTGAACAGCAGTGAAGTCCTTGATGGAAAAGAGAACTGAAAATTTTCTAGCAGCCTGCAAATTGGAGACTGATAACGTATTTCAAAGAAAAGGACACCTACAGCGCAGGACTGTTTTAGAAGTGTATTCCCATGTTTTCTATATGAGACAATGAAATGTTTTTAAACTCCCCATAGAAAGGGATTGGCAAATCTACCAACTACCACACTGTGTACAGTAATTACTCACAGCAGACTGCAGAGGTAATCGAGCTCCACAAGAAATGAGGGACTCTTCAGGTAGTATCAGAACCTATACTGAAGTCACACTGAAAATCAGTCAGAAGCCTTATCCAGAGACTGAGGGCACAAGATCTGTTTTAGAATCAAATCACCACTTTAGATGAAGTACGTGTTTTGCTGTAATAAGGCAAGGCAACTACCTTTACTGTTACCATTGGGCTAGCATTGCTGGCCACAGGTAGCTTCAAGTCCATCTTCAAAGGAGTTCTGATGTCAACTGAAACATGCACTAGTAAAAGTTCTAAGAGCAGTATTGATGACTTTCTTGAGGGTAAATGAGGCATCAGGGAAAAAGCAGCACTAGTTTCTGATATAAAGGTGCAACAATTTATGAGCAAGTACTGTAAAAAGTGTATTAGCAAAAACATCAAGGAAAAGGATATTAGTGAAAACATCAAGGAGAAGGTGAGGGGAACTGAACACTGTAGACTTCTAGGATATAGTTGTCAGGCCTTGAAATGCTATTTAGAATATGTAAGATTGATGTATATGAGGGGAGTAAATGAGGATGAATAACTCTCTTTCTAGATAATGCATGCTCTTACACACAGCCTTGGAGACCGGTTTTAGCACACAGTAGTCCAGCATAAGAGGAGTCATCAATCCAAGAATAAGCATTTGAAGAACAAAAATATTGTAGGCTGAAGTATTTGCCTGAAGTATTTGTCTTGCTGGCAGGCAAGGATGCTCTGTGTGCTAAAGGCATCAGCTTGCAGAAGTTGCCAGAAAGCATTAGGAGGCACAAAAAATAGCTTTGGGAAAGGGCCATGGACCAAGCTTTTTGCAAACAAGCATTTCCACCAGCTCACCTCTATGTACCAGCATTGTCAACAGTCTCATCAGAAAAGCTGCATTCCAGGTACCCTCAGTTTGAGTGTTGAGAAAACTCCAGAGCTATAGCATGGAGCAAGAGTCACTACTAGTAGCAGACACTGAACTGGCTTTCCTGTGAATTGAATTCCAGCAGGGGACTATACTATTATATTTGCTTCTTTTCTTGGGTTGTGTTTGTGCTCTCTATCTCAACACAACACTGTACTGAAAGTGTGGATTAATGAGTTTATACTCTGGCACTGACCAGACCAGGAGGACTAAGTACCACATGAAGCTATCTCTTACCTGAGAGGATGGATGAGCTATGTGGTTGAGGTGTTTTGTTAATAGAGAACTGAGTTATGTTGTTAGGAGTTGAAATGGACACCCTCTCATATGTTAAAAACCAGACATCACTAAATCTGGTCAGAGAGCCTACCTGCTTGGCAGGTGTAAATATCTAATTGAGGGCACATATTTGACTGGATGATTAATTCAAACACAGTATGCAATACAGTCTTTACATATCATGATTCTGGCAGAATAGATTTTACTTCATAGAATCAGCTGGGTTGTAAGAGACCTCTGAGATCATCGAGTTCAACCCTTGATCCAACACCACTGTCATTAGTGGATCATGGCACTAAGTGCCACATCCAGTCTCATCTTAAACCTCCAGGGATGGTGAATCCACCACCTCTCTGGGCAGGCCATTCCAAGGCCTGATCACTCTCTCTGTAAAAAATTTCTTTCTAATATCCAACCTAAACCTCCCTGGCAGAGCTTAAGCCCGTGCCCTCTTGTTCTATTGCTGGTTGTCTGGGAGAAGAGACCAACCCCCATCTGGCTACAACTTCTTTTCAGGTAGTTGTAGAGAGTGATGAGGTCATCCCTGAGCCTTCTCTTCTCCAGGCTGAACAACTCCAACTCCCTCAGCCTCTCCTCATATCTCTTGTGCTCGAGTCCCTTCACCAGTCTTGTTGCCTCTGGACCTGTTCCAACAACTCACCATCTTTCCTGAACTGAGGGGCCCAGAACTGAACACAATACTCCAGGTGTCTGGTGGTCTGGTAACAGTCACCCATAAAACATGACACACATTTCTGGGAAGTGCCTTTCTGGAAGACACGCAGGGAAGAGCTCTGCCTGGGGAGCCCTAGGTGTGTTTTGCAAAATGTGTGTTTGGCCTGAGATGACTGCACTCAGACAGTAGTCCACAGTGCACTGCAGCTGGATTTAACTGAAATGGCATCAGAAGGGCTTTGAGCACAAAGGGCACCTTCTCATGGGTAACAATATGATGGTACAGCACAGTTGGTGTGCTGGACAGATGGTCAGGACACTGTTGACTTAAAGCAAAACAGAAAGGAAGGCAGACAGGAAAAGATGCCAGCAGATAAGCAAGAGAGCTCACAGAAGCAGATAGGGGAATGCAGAGCTAAACAGGCAGACCAGCGAAATGTATGAGTGAAGGTCTTCTCATTGTGCCCAGATGAACAGGTTTGGATTCATACAAGATACAGTGGGATACTAATTATTTGAGTAACAATAGAAGGAAAAATAGGATTTTTGAGCAAAGCTCAGGAAAAAACTGTGCTGACTCAGGAAAGACAGAAGAAATTAATTAAAAGCAAAATGAAGAGAACACTAGGGTGCAGAATGCAGGGAGTTACAGTTTGGAAGCCCATACTCCAACAGCAGCTGATAAAATAAGAAAAGATTAATGGACATTGGAAGAAAATAATTAGATTTGCTTACACACCTTAGAAGTTCTAAGTGATCAGCAGCTATATTCAGAATAAAGACTATGCAGTTACTGTGGACTTTCTATTGAAAGCACCTACATACACAAGGGAAGAAAAAGAGAGAGCATCCTGAAATAAATCAACTGTATTATAGACTTCTTACATAAAGCAATAGTAACCTTCCATTTGGGTTATGCATTTGGTCACTTTATTTCACTTAGGCCATAAAGGAAATAGGAAATGGAGAATAGTAATAAGAAGGATCAGGGGCATGGATAGAGTTCCATACTTGCAGAGATTAAAAAGATTAGTGTATTTACGTAACAACAGAGATGAATAAGAGGTGAAATGAAAGAGGTGTATAAATTATTAATGGTTTAGAGGAGGTCAAGGAGACACACCGATTTAACTGTCTCAGAGCACAAGAACAAAGGGTTCATAATGAAATCACAGCCTCTCAGTTTTAAACTGATGGTAGGAAATCCTTGTTACACAAATGTGGCATCACTGCCTCAAGGTTTGAGGCAATGAACTTCATGGGATTAATAGAAGTGTCTGACATTTCTTGCTACCTTGGTTAATCATTCAATAACATATGATCTGAATGTTTAAGAATCCTTAATGTATTGATCCTTACAGAAGGCTTCTAACACAGGAAAGTGTTATCATGCCAGTAATCTAGTGAGCAGAATTGACATTGAGGCCACACTATATGATTTGCCCTGGAGCACAGACAGAATCACATGTAGAGTAAAACTGAATTGTAGCAACCTGAATGCTAAAGAACCTAATGGTACTTTAATATGTGGACAATCCTTTTGGTTTTTTGCCATGATTTATTTATGTTGGTGATGCTCACTCTTTCTGATGCATCTGACTGCACAGCTTCTTGTAAAAGCACTTGAGTCATGTCTTGTGGTACTTCCATGGTGATGTGCCCATCACATACTGGACTGACCAGAGGATTTGCACTCAAATTTGATAAATTCTCATGGAACTGTGCTTACTGAATGTGCCCAAATCAATGAGAATGGGTATACTTGCAAGAATTGATGCTTCCCTGAAGCAATGGAAATGTGATGTGTGATGCAGCGTATGTTTGTCCATATCTATCAAGGGAAGCTTTGTCTATTTTTCACTGCCACCTCCAGAATCATTGATCTATACAAGTTCCTGCTGCTTCCTTTCAGAGGATCTCTTCCCTGACATTTTCCAATTTTTCTGTGACTGCCACATGCTGCACTGATGGAAAAGAAGACTGGGCACCGAGCTCTTCAGGTGCCTGGCAGCTCCCTCCTAACTTGTGCCTCAGGAATAATAAGAAAGTGGACAAACTCAACCAATTGTTTTGCCAAGTTGTATGTATGTATCCCACGTTTCTGGATGTGTATTCCCACTTAACAGTGATGTTTAGTAAACAACAACAGTAATGCTAGCTTGTATTAGAAATATTCGAAAGAGTGGCTATTATCTGGGATCCCAGTTTTCAGACTGTAATCTAAGCTCTACATACCAGAGGTGAGGGAGGGACTTCATGCATCAATATGATATCAAACAATTCCTTATCAAGGCACACAGTTGAAGCTGTTGCATGAATTATTTGTCTGTGACTACCATGGAGGGCAGGATGACAGTTTCAACAGATTGCTATTTTGATTGAATGCAAAAATTCTCAAGTGAAAACCAGTATAAATGCAACAGTGAGCTGTTTGGGAGTTACTGACCCTTTCTTTGAGTGTACAAAGGTACAATGGCATGGAAGATAAACCATGCAAACAGAGGGGGTTTTTTTGTTTGTTTGTTTTTGTTTTTTTATTTTTTAATCTCTCTTTTATGTCTTCAATCTTCGTTCTGCATAAAGCTGTAAGTACAAATGTGAAGCTTTGCTGAAAAAATCCACCCCCCAAAAAACCCCCCCAATCAAACAACAACGAAAAACCCCCCAAAACCCACACGGCAATATTTTGCTTCTAGTTTAGGACTATCACTTTGCTTCCAACAGAGACAGACTAACAAAGACTGCCAGTTTCAACCCAAGGAAAAAGCATTGGCCAAGATCTTACGCAACTTCAGCTTCAGAGCTCTGCTATTGTATCAACCATGACTTTTGCACTTTTCCTAGTAGTCCCTCTCCCTCTGGTCTTCCTTGTATTTAATGGCTATCTGCGATTTCCACGGGTTACCAGTGCCTTCTAGAATGGCACATATGGTTCTCTGTGTCCACAGAAAATACCTCAAAAAAATACATGCTGGTTTTGTTTTTGTTCTTGTCACAGACTGGGAGTCTAGGCAGCTGAACATCTGAAATTGCATCACATGCAGTGGGAGTATCTGTGTTCTACTCGTATTTTTATCCTCAGACAAATGCTGGTGCAAGAGGGGAAGGGTATTTTAGTTTCCCAGTAAATTGGTGCCTTGTAGACAAGATAGGTCCTTCAGTTATTTTTTGCTAGTAATTTCCTAAATTTACTGCAGAAAGACTTGCATTTAGGTCCTCAAGTAAATACTATTACAGTTCAAATTCCTCTTTCCATTATTCCTGTCCTCAGATCATTCCAATTTTTCTCTGCAGTGATTTTGTTTTGTATTGACTATACTTCTTTGCTTTGAGTCATCATACCACTCATTTTTACACTATGATCATGAAAGAAAATTTAAAAAGAACTGGACCCAGAACTGATCCTCAAGTAAGTACCATTAAGCTCCCTCCACTGTCAAATTGCCCCTTTCAAACTGTCAACTATCCAACACTCTATTTCCATTTTTCCTTTCCGTCTAAGAGTTCCTCTTTCACCTCTTTCTTCTCTAGCATTATTTATTAATTTCCCACATAGCCCTGTATCAGCTGTTTTACTGAAGTCTGGACAGAAGACATGTAAGGATTTTCTTTTAAAGCCAGCTCTCTTTAAAAAAGACTGCTGTCAAATTTAGTCTGGACTTACCTGCCTTTGAATTAGTTTTGTATTTATTTCTGTCTATCAGCATTATCAGTTTGAAAGCACTGTGTTCCACTGAGGTCCCACTAGTGCAGTAACTGTCTGGATCACTTCTTTTTTCTCACTGCTTCATAAACACAAGCTCAATAATTGCTGCTACCTGTTCATATGACACTTTGAGACATTTATTAGAAGTATTTTCATGTGAATGCCTGTTCTACGTCTTTCAGAATACCAGCTTGAAAATTGATAGACACCTTAGAAAACCCCCTGAGTTTTATTTCTACTCCTCTGTGCTCAGTACCATCCCACACTTGCATTCCCAATATCCAGCTTTTCTTTGCTCCCAGCTTAAAATTATTGCCCTTTCTGTAGCCTGAGGAAGCATCAATGTAGTTTTGGACCTATTCATCTTGTTCTTCACCCTATGTCACAAATCAAGGAAGCTGCTAAGCTTTGGGACTTTCAAAGTTGTTCCAAAGGATCCACCCCACTGGAGCATTGGCTCATCATGTAGTAGTTCTGACAGCATTTCAACCAGTTCCTTTGTAATTGAAGACTTGAAAGAAAATCTCTGCACGAGTAATAATTTCCAATTATTCTAGCCAACACACTTTAGCTTTTTGTCAAGGCCTCTTAGGTGCTCAGTGCATATATATGTATATACATATATAAATAAAATTAATTCCTCAATTCCTATGAGTCTCAGCCAGAGGCCTTCTTCTTATTATTTTTTCTTTTAATCACATTTTGGAATTTAAATGGTGGATAAGTTTTTCAAAGACATGCCTAACCTACTTTTTTGCTGTCTTCAGCAAGGCTTTAGCTGCTAACACACCTAAGAACTTTTGCTCATTCTGCTTTTGGCCTGTTCCACTGAACTGTGAGTCAAACTTTCCTTCATGTTGTTTTCTGTTGCATTCTACTACTGAGGTGTTATCTGTGGTTTCTTGTGCTTTTAATGTTTAACTTCTGTCTTAAAAGTTCTTTGTGGTCTGAAACTGATATGTGGGTAAGAGCAGCTTCCTGCATTGCTAAAAGGACTGGGCTATCATGGCAGGATTTTAGCTCATGAGGTTCAAACTTTGCCTTTACAAATCCTGTTCCAGTGTTATGAGTTAAAAAAAGATAAATCATCAGGATCCTCATTGGCTTGGCTGCCTTTGCATTAGCCCTATAGCAAGTACCTTGAATGTTGCACTCTTCTGTCACCAGTTTTGATGCATAAATTTTTCCTAGCTTCTGTGATATACATCCATGTCCCTTGTTCTTCTTATCAAAGAAACTGGATTGTTTTATTTGCCTGGTTAGCCTGGAGTTCATATCCCTCAAAGAAACATCATTCTTCACTGTGATTTAGCACTTTTGTGTGGTGGTATCCTAAGTGATACAAGATCTCTGTTGATGTACTGGCACATCATTTGATGTAGTGACTGAAATAATAATGCTGGGGGAAAAAAATCCCACAACATTACAGAATATGAGCTGTTCACTGCAAGGGGTAACTTGTGGATCTGGGAAATCCCACAGTAGAGGCATAAAAATGCACATAAGATCCCCACCAAGATGAGTGAATTTCTTTTGTACTGAGATGGACTGATAGTTGTGAAAAAGACCAGGTCTTAGATGGGGAAATGGACATTGACAGGATGTGTAAAAGCCTCATATTTGCCAACAAGAAGTTATCATACCCAGGCATTATCCAGGAACAAACGTTTCGTTTGGATCTGATAATTCCTACTGCATTTGAAGTGAGTGTGGGCTTATATTGTGTGTGAAGTGAGTATAAACTCAGCATCCCATAAGAGTAGCTGTCAGAACCTTTGGATTTTGCCTTAGAAGTGCACTGACCACTGGTTGTGAGCAAAGATAAACGCCTGAACTGCATTTCAGAGAGTTTGTTTTGTGTTTTGTTTTTTTTTTAAAAATCATAACCCTGTAATGACCTGATAAATTTTCTGTTTCATTCTGAAACCAGATCCTGAGTTAACTGAGTGTCTACATGTTTTCCTTTTGATTCAGATGATGCTGTTCTTTTTTGTTTAGAGGTAGAGAAGGGAAAAGAAAGAAACGTAACTTTCAACTAAAATTTACTCTGTAAAAGTTATTCTCATTTTGGGACTAATCCTGCATCTTTTTTGGCATGACTCATTAATGGGACTCCTTTCACAATTCAAGATTACTTACTCAAGTAAATGAAGTAAGATGAAACCATTATCTTTTAAGGCTAAATGATAAAATCTATGTATTAGACACTTATAGTGGAACTATTAACAATTTTTAATTACAGTACAGCTACCAGCCATGGCAGTAGTGTATGGTAATACATACTCAGTTTTTGTCTGCTGTTATAGTGTGACATATCATTATGGAAGGAATATTTAAGTCCTATTTTTAGATTTAAAATTATGCAGACAGAGACCAGCCAAAACTGGAGGCACTGTATTAACAGCTCACACATTATTTTGGGTGATTTGAACAGAAAAGAATACGTAGTAAAAAATAATTGTGTCTTGTGCTCAGAGGGGCAATTCATGGGGCCCAGAGGGACTTGGGGTCAAATGCTGTGTGGTGTGCAGCCAGAGAACAGGCTCTGGCTATTTTATTAGCATTATACTCTTAACCATTCTGAGTAAGTGCCAAAAAAAGAGGATTTGGAGGCATATGGTGGACCTTTAACAATGAGAAAGTTATGACAGATTCAGTGTATACTGTTCAAGACTGCCAGACTTGTTTTTCTGTTCAGCCTACTCAAAAAACTGAGAGCTCTGGTTTGGGACAATAGATGACAAAATCATGTCCTGCTTCTAACTCTCCATCTACAGACTGTGGACAATACATGCTGGGGGTAATTGATTGCTCCTCCATATAGGTTCCTTAGGAGGCTCTTAAGTCCTCTGTGCACTGTTTTCATAGTCCTTAAAGTGTCTGTCTTTCTGACTTTCTTGGATAACTGTTTTATTAAGAATATATTACAATCTTTACGTGGAGAGAAACTAATGAAAAATGGAACCAGAAAAAATGCATTCTTCTCCAAGAGGATGCTCAAGAATTCAGACAATGAATTTTCTGTTGAAACATTCTTTTGGGAAAAAAAAGAAAAAAAGAAAAAAAATGGTCATATAGTAAAACTAAAACTTTCTGAAGAAATACACTCATTTTCATGAAATGTCTGCTGGGTGAAAGCTTTCCAGGTGCAGAGACAAAGACTCAGCCCTTCTATCATGATGCAGTTGATTGCACTTGTCTGAGGTATGAAAGACTAACAGTTCAGGGGCATCCACTGGTTTAATTATCAGCTCTATAGAGTGGTAAGCTGTAGTAAAAGCTCTATTACCTTCATTGGCAGGATGTTATTTGGGAAGTGTTTGTGGCGGCATGCTTCTCTTTCAGTATTCTGGCTTCTGAATATTGTGCAAATTAATGATGTTGTAACTTGTGCAGAAAATAAATCCACTTCCGTGAAATCTAATTTGTTCATGATTCTAAATATCACCTATTTTATCTCTGATACAGAAGTTATTTCCAATTTTCCATTTTCTTGTATGTTTTTTCTCTAGTAGACTTTGTGGGTTTTGAGACCCAGATGATGCAAATTATTTTTCAATTGTAATGAAATGAGTATATTCTTTCTTAAGTGTTGTGAACTGTTTATAAAAAGGAATACATTGAGGTATCTTTTAAAGATTTTACTCAAAAGATGAGAAAGGCTTTGCCATCCTGAAATGGAAAGCAGTTGGATTTTTTAAAATAAACTTCTGAATACACTTAGTAATTTTTTTTTTTTGTGGAGGTGCCTTGATATAATTTGCCTGGACACTGTTCAGCAGAGGAATAAAGAAGGCAACTGAGATAACACAGGACAGTGGAGAATCTGTACAGCATTTAGAACACACTAAGGAAAACATTTGATCTATTGAACTTTTGAAAATGCACTTTGAATTGGTGTTTATATTTTAGGACACAAATTCACCTCTTCTAATACAGGCAAATTAAAAATAAATTAAAAAAATCACATAGTTCCTGATAAAGCCTTAAGAAAACCTTTCCATTTGCAAATGTCTACATAGATAGCCTTTATAGTTCTGTTTCCTAATTCCTTATTAGCTTATTACCATTATTTTGCCATCAAAACATGCTCCTCAATCTGTTAAGGTCCATAGAATTCCAGCTATAATGCACTTCAGGTTCTGTCCTTTTGGTTAGGTGAATGCCTAAAAATTATAGGAAAGGAATGTATGTGGGTGTGTTAGTCTTCTACATGTGTTACAGAAATGAGGAATTAATATCAAGATTACCAGACTGACATTAGTACAAATAAAAATTTCATAAAGCTTTTTAAAATACAGACCCTTTTGGCTTCAATGTAAGAGTTCTGTCAAAACTTTGCATTACTATTAAAATGAAACATTTTCCATTGAATCATTCTGATATTATCTAGGCCTTTTGCTATAGGAAGCAGCAATCAGGACTCTTGATATACAGGGCAAGAAAGAACTGTGTTGGTTGATAGTAGGTAAAGCCATTCGAGCAATAGGACCTGAATTATCCTGGGCTATTCAATGTTCAGGTTGTCCCAAGCATCTCCTGTCTTTTCCACTGTGTTTTGTTCTGTTAATTGGGCAGAGTTGTACAATCACATGGAGCTGGTATTCTTCATGTTGCTTAGAAATACATGACATTTTGGAAATAACAGAATTGTAAATTTAAAGCTGCTTCCACTCAAATGTCACCTGAACAAGCATTGCTTTTTCAGCAACAGATTGGATTCCTAACATGGCAAGTGCCATGTTAGGTTTAGGAGGCACAGTCAAATGAGATTAAAATTATTTGATCATTAAATAGACTGCTAAATTCAGTGAAAAGGTAAAAACCAGGTTATTAAGCAAAAATAAGTATGTCTGATCCCTTATCCCCTGTTTTAAAGATTAAAATATTAGCTAATACCGTATCCAGCAAGATTCCGCCTTTCATTTTTTATTTGATTTCTCTTGTGAAATTCTACTGAAATATCTTGGTATAATGCCAGTGAGTTATACTCTTGATGGTTCCTATTTAGAGAAGTCAGTCTAGGATGTTGCTGACTGTGCTGCAGTGTTGCCCTGTGTGTACCTTGCCACATTATTAGAGATGTGGGATAGAATCTGATTATTTCTCACCTTGGGAGGTAATGCTGTAGAACAGACTTAGTCCTGCACTGACAAAATATGAGCACATATAAGCATACACCTTCTTCTTCCCACTCCATTATAAGTCACATTTTTGTACTAGAGTGTGATTTTGTCCAGATGAGTCTTTTTGCATTTCTTCAAATCAGTTAGTCTTTCTCCACCTGTTCAGACTTGCCTCTAGTAATAAAAACAGGTAAGAAAATGAAAAAAAATCCTCAGAACTTTGCCTTTTCATTTGTTATATACTGTATGTTATATATTTTATATGTGTTCCATTACTGAGGTGCTGTATTGGCAGATCTGTACCTTCTTTTGTTTGCCAGTGTAAGGCACAAGGTGATCTGTTTTCTGGATAGGTAGTACTCCTGAATCCAGCAAGCAGGCATGTGACTTTGGAGCAATTTTCAGTTATACTTTTAAACCAGTGGCCATGTACAGTGGCCCTGAGCCAAATAGTTAAACTTTGTATGCCTTTTTTATCTCTGAAATGAAATGGAAACTATTTTCTAATTTCCAGATAAACTATAATGCTTACATCTACATCAATATTTGTACAGCTTTCTGAGATCTTTAGAAATAAGTTGACAGTGTTATTATTATTTTATTGCTCTACCTTTTGAATTATGTAACTGTACTACTTTCTACCCTTTGAAAGATGGATTTTACTTTGAGATTTCATAATTTTCTCCTATGACACCTCTGCTCTGAGAACTAACATCTTAAAAAAAAAGAAGGAATTTAACTCTTATTTTTAAAGGAGATTATTAAAAAGATTTTGGATATTGCACATAAAGGGGTGAATCATTTGGAGGCGCATATAAATTTGAATACGAAGTTTGTCTGAAAGAAAGAAACTAAGCTGTTTGAAAATGTATAAGGTATCTATAGTTTTAAGTGGTTCTTCATGACTTCTCATTTGCTGTATGATTTCCATTCGTTTTTATTTAGTTCTGAGTTGCAAAGGCTTTCCCATTTTTTCCCAAAGGACCCCTTGGTTCATTCAGTACAGAAGATGAGCCTGCTTCAGGGTTTAATCAAAGCTGAGGAGCAATGGAGTGTGTCATCTCTGAATGTCTTCTATTGTATCAACACTCCTTTTGTTCCATTACTGATTCTGGCTTTTCATATCCTGTTCTTCTGTTGTTTGTTTTTTGGTGGTTTGTTTGTTTGTTTGTTTGTTTTTTCCCAAGGACTGTGGGTACAGAACATTCCTCCATTCCAATTACTAGCCCATAATTCTCCTTTCAGACATCACATAGGCACATCCTCAAGGCTACCTCAAAGAAGTAACAAACCAGTAACAAGCAATGTAACCCAGTAACTAATACTGGATCCAACACCCTCCCTTCAAGTGTTGGTATCTCTCTCTTAACCTGCCAGTAACCCTCTAATTCAGGACAAGATACTGCCACTCTTTTTTTGTGCTGCAAAGGCACACTGCAGGCTTATTTTGAATGCAGGAAGGAACAATGCTGGGAGCCACCCAGCCAGAAAGCAGCTTGGAAGAAAAAATCCTGGGAATGGTGGTGGTATCCAAATTGAACATGAGCCAGCTTTGTGGCCTTGCAACAGAAAAAGGCCAGCGGGGATGTGTTTGGCAGGTCAAGGGAGGTGATCCTTCCTCTACTTGGCACTGGTGAGGCCATGCCAGGACTACTGCATCTAATCCCCAGGTACCCCAGTACAAGAGAGACATGGATGTAGTGGAGACAGTCTAATGAAATGCCATGAAAACTAGTAAGGAATTGGAGCCTCTCTCCTATAAGTAAAGGCTAAGAGTGCTGAGGTTGTTCAGCTCAGACAAGAGAAGGCTCAGGGGGATCTCACTGATTCATACAAACAATTGAAGGGAGGGTGCAAAGAGAACAGACCCAGGCCCTTTCCAGTGGTGCCCAATGCCAGGGCAAGGGATGATAGGCACAAATAGAAATACAAAAATTTCGTTCTGAACATCAGGAAACACTTTTCATGGTGAGGCTGACTGAGCACTGACACAGCTTGCCCAGGGAAGTTATGGAGTCTTCCACTTTGGAGATATCTGAAAGCTGTCAGGATGTGGTCCCCTGCAACAACCTCGAGGTGTCCCTGCTTGTGCTAGGGGCTTGGACAAGATGACCTCCAGAGTTCCCTTCCAATCTCAACTCTGATCAACTTTGATTCAGTGTTTTAAATTAGTATTAGCAGGAATATTGAAAATACCTTGAAAAACATTGTATCTATGATTTAGGGCAAATTTTCAACATAGTATAGGAGACTTTTAGGATTTTCATTAGCGTGCATGAGAAAATACTGTTATACCTTGAAATGTCACAGAGTTTTGTTACCTCTAAAAATGCTGTGACAAATATAATAAAAAAGATTTCCAGACAGATGGGTGTCAGAATTAGATATATTATTGTGTGAAAAATGAGACTGCCCCCATGTAAGCATTTTGTTGTGCAGGAAACGATAATAAAAATGTGAAAATAATTGAAAGCTGAAATACAAATGCAATATGCATTACTAGTGTTATTGGAACTTCATGCCCTTTAACTCAAAAAGAAGCTTTATAAAATATTATGCTGAATTGTCACAAAACTGAAATTATTAAAAAGAACCACAGTAGAAGTACTTCTGCATTAGGAATTGAATTTGTTTTTCTGTGGGAAATATGAAATGAGAAACTCTAATGACAATAATAGAGTGGACATGTAAAAGTACATTTGGACTCCCCTGATATCTGAGCACAGTTATGCAGAATAGTAAATTCCAGCAGCACTGCTCTTATTACTAAAGTAGAACACTTTAAAAAAAAAATCTAACATTGCAGATAACAGAATTTATTCCAAAAGTACTCTTTGATGTATAATTAGGTAGATACCCTTTTTTTCTTCCCTCTTTTCTGTTAAGGTTCTTAAGATATGCTATCTTGGACTTCAGCTGACTTTATAATGATTTATTGTAGCAAATGAAATTACAGAGCGTAGAAAGATTTTTATTGTCCTAAAAAGGTGGACTAAAACTAATTTCTTGTGCTAGCCACAATTTCCAGTGGAATCCTGTTAAAGGGAAGTCAAAAATACAGGAATAAGTTATTGACATACTCAGGAGAAGTCAAACTAAAGACCTGGAAGCAAATCTTGCATCTATATTCTAGAAGAACAGTAGAAGCATAATTTTTCTTCATAAAGGATAGCCACAGTTGCTTGGAATATCACTCTAGAGGATTCTTTCTGTTCTTGCGGCCTTTGTTTTCCCCTAACCTGTGAGCACCAGAGCAGTTTGTCTCATAGCAAAGTGTACCCAGCAAACCAGCTTCCCACAAGCTGCTCTTGCATCAGCGCATTGTCGTTGTCCAGACCTGGCTCCATGAGGTATTGGAAGTACCTTTTGATGTTCCAGTGGGATTGAATGGTTCTTCTCTGTAACAAGTGCACTTCTGTGCATCTCTTAGCAATTCTCATAGAATCATAGAATCACTAAGGTTAGAAAAGACTTTTCGGGTCATCAAGTCCATCCATTTACTTCTGTTACTGTTGAATTTATAAACCAACTGAGGTTGTACTAAGGTTTTCCCTCATCTTTTCCCACCCATCACTGCTTGGTATGGCCATAATGTCTCCTAGTCCCAGACAGGGTACTGGGTACCTGACTGTGCTGCCCACTCCACAATTTCATGAGAAAGAGTACGTGAAATGGAATTTGAGGTTCAATTATATACTATTTCTACTCTTGTAGAAATATATTCTATATATATGTAGAATTATGTACTATTTCTACTCTTATGTTAATTCCAGAAGAAGAGAAGGTGAGAAAAAATCAAACTACGCTTCTCTGTTGAGGTTTGAACTGCTCCCAGAGTGCAGGCTTGGGCCATGGGATTATGTTGATCATCATGTTAATTTTGGAGGTTTGGTGATCTATTAGACACCCTGACAGCTGGTAGCACTAGGACTTCATTTGTTGCCCGTTGAGAAACCGCTTTTAGGTGAGGAGAATGGATTTGATGTGTTCACAGATGTGTTTCAGAGGATACATTCTGCTCTGCTCTGTGCCATCTGGAATTTCCAAAATGTTAGAAGCTTTGTGTTGAAGTACACAGAGATTGCACACATGTCAAGAAAGGGCAAAGACAGAAATAAGTGTGGCCAAGCTCCTCTTTTGCCGGAATGGGATGGTGCTCCTGAGCCAAGAAGATACAGTAAAAACTGTTATTCACTCATTTGCCTTAAAAAGGGGGAAAGATCCATGGAGCAGTTCCAGTCCTAAATAAACAATTTTGCCTGTGTATCTCTGACAGAAAGATACTGTGCTTTGATTTCAAACTCTTCAAAGCATTTCCCTATGCCTACCAGCGCAGTTTCCTTCTTCAAATAACTCTACTTCATCACAGTCAAGAGTGGATCATCCTCGCAGTGGTGGTAAAGTCATGTGGTGAGAGATAGATGATGTTACTGATTTCAACAGAAGGTGCCTGGCTCCAAGTGTTTGAAAAATCTAATAATTATGTCTGGTTTGATATATTAATGTAGACTTAGAAAAGTAACTTTATGGGCTAGTGTTAAAAAATAAAAATATTTGGTCCTTTGTTTCCTGATGCTGCTATGTTTGAAGAAAGTTTGAAATAATTCCTTGAGAAATCAAGTGCAGATATTAAAAACAGAGAGAGACAAGCAACCAAGCTTTGGTCTGCTCTTTTGTATAGCTTGTTCATTTTGATTGTATCATGGTATAAATCCTTGTCATTAAGTGCTCATATACCTTACAGGCAGCATTTGATGTTTTCTTCTGAATTAATTGGATCTGTTCCAGTAGCAGATACTGTAATATGTATAATTGACTTTGACAGTGGATTATGTGGAACTGAATGTTCTAAGGCATGCAAGTAAATCACATCAGCCTCAGGTTCTCAGCCATTGTGGAGTTTGCTGCTTTAGTATTGGTGCTATAGGATCCTTCACGTGCTGGTTTGACTTGTTTGCCTTCTCTTTCCCCTTCCATCTTTCATGCTCCTACCCACTCGCTGACTAATTTCTTCCTTGAGATTTAGAATTCAGTGGCACCTCAAAGAAAGGCAGAATGACTGACTACAGGAAAAAAACAAAGAGAAAGGTCTCCCTGTTGTGTTTGCAGGCAGTGGAGCTACAGAGCTGCTGGAGAACTAGGAAGTGAAGCTATAAGGAAACAGGTAGTTCTGGTTTTTATGCTATTCTCCCTCTCATGGCTGAAAGACTTAATTGGTTGAAGGAATCGCATGGGACTCTTTATCTGGACATCTGTGCTTTTACCACTTTTTTAAATTTAGCACCAGGGCTTCTCCTTTTCTTGTGCCCCATGGGAGATTCACTTCTCTCACACTTGACAAGTATGCCCCTGCTGTGTCTCCTCATGTTCTGGTTCAAGAATATGAAGATGGAGTGACTGCATCACCTCGTTGAATTCCATGCAACTTCTTCAGAAATCATTTGAATTACTTTGGTTTTGACAGCCAAGATCATATGTATCCATTTTCCTGTTGTCAACATACTTCTCTGCATGGCTGTACTGGTGTTGTTATGCTGGCCATGCTTACATCAGTTGCTAAATGGGAAAGGCTGTCATCTTCAAAGGCCTACAAGTATGTTAATATACACCCTAATCCAGGCTTCAGTTGTGTCAGTGGTGCAGGAAAGTTCAAGCTGAAGGAAGGGCACTCTCAGTTATGGGTCAAATGACCGAGGAGGAGCAGACAGTGAAGTATTGCCTATGATTACCTGAAGCCAACTGCAAGTCTCAGTTGTGCTGGAGCTATAGTATAGGTAAATATCTTTACAAGTGTCCTAGTTTAACCCATCTGCACAGGCATGAAGTGAAGGAATCCTCTGATTTCTGTAAAGAAACTCTTCTGTAGTTATTCCTGCCTGATCAGATGCTAGGGTTGTATGAGTTCCCTGGTTGTTTTTGGACTGATAGTCCTGAAACACCTCACACCTGTCTTCAGGAACGGGTCTCATGGCCAGTCACCCAGAATGGCATCTATCCCAGCAGAGGGAGAATAACTGTCTTTTCAGATTTTGTCATTACACTGTGATTATACCAAGATATGCCACTCCTACTGTCAGGATGCTCAAGTGCCATGGACTGTGGGGGATGTCCTTACATCAGCCCTGACTTCCCACAAAAACACAAGGAATTGTAAAGTGTGTGAAGTACCCTGACAAGAGTGCCACTGAAAACTGGGGTGTTTTGTTTGCCCAGGATTCATTTGCAGCTGCAGCAGAGGCCACAGTGGCCACAGCTTAACCAGTAACAACTGAAGCAGAATCCCAGGTGTCTCCTTTGGTAGACAGGCATTCAGCAAGCAAGAGTTAGAGGAGGCTCAGTGCAGAGGCGACCACATGAAATGTAATAGATTATGATGTGTCTTAAGCAGATGGGATGAACTCATGGTCTCCTTTGATTTAAAACTTCACAAAGCCAGGAAATATCTCAGTGCTGTTCCCTGCTGGGATAAGCATCTGCCTTTTGCATTTCACTTAATGCAGTGAAAATAGGAGAAGCATACAAGCTCTATGGTGAAGTAGATTTTTTAAAATAAATTAAATTTTATTAAACTAATGGATTGACGCTGTAGATATGCTGTGAATTTTTAAGTACAGTGGGACATATCTCAATTTTCTTTGTAAATTTTCCAAGGTTAGTGTGAATAACTAACTCTGTGCATCAGCAAGATCTTTGATAGCAGCTAAACCAGAAATGTTGAAGGCTCAGCCTTTACCACAGCACTGAGAAGGTTGCTTTGTTTTAGAACCAGTGCCAGATCTTGAATCACAACAGCTCAGAATGACCTTTCTCCATAACTACGGGTTTACAACCCCTACACTCACAAGGATGAGCTGAGAAACTTTTTAATGAACATGAAAGATATTTGGAAGTTTGCCACTAGGAGAGGAGAGGAATTTATGGGCTGACTTCTGGGGAATACCTCCCCATAAAATTTCTTAGCCCTTTAGAAACATTTTGTCCACCTATGAAGTAATCACTGAATATTAGTAGTACATGTGAGGTTATGTATTTCAAATGTTTTTGTCATTTTATAATATCCCTTTTTGCTAAGAAAAAATGTTAAGAATAAAATAAACCTGGGCCTTCCTAATATCTTAGTATGAGATATAGAAGGAACAACAAAAATGGAAAATTAAAAAGTGACAAGAGGGGGCTTTTTGTTGCTGTGAGAGGAATTTCTGTAGAAGTTTCCTTTTAGATTTTTGACCTCAGTCTTGCAAGCTTCTCTGAGTAAGCCATGTCCCATGTCAATCCTGAGTCTAATTGATACCAAGTAGTCTCAACAGGGAGTAGTTTCCAGGATCAAGGCCTTGTTTATTCCTGTGTGCACTGATGTGTTTTGCTCTGTTGTTTTAGTGTGAGTGATTCCCAAACCATTGGGAATCCTGTAATGGATGAAACTCAGGCTATTACTTCTTTTATTTAGAAATCAAATTGGACATCTTGGACAGTAATTTTTTTAAATATATTTTGGCACTTCCAACCAGAGCAATAAACCTGGCAAATCTCTTTTGAGATGTTTCTGCATCAAAACATGTAGAGAAATTCTTTTATACCGTTTGACATTAAAAGAGGATGACAGTAAACCCCTTGGTGCTGATTTGCAGAATCATGAACAATTTACAGATTTTGTTACTTTATGTTGGGTTTTTTCCTAGTCTTTTAAATATGATTCTTTAAATATGTATTGGTTTTTCAGGAGTATTATGATTCAGTCTAATTAGCTGCAGTCCTTGAGTCTGTGGAGCAAAAGAGTTTATATTTTTCATCTGGATTGTTAAAGCTGAGGAAATACTTCATTTCTTCCAAGGATAATAATTAACTCTTTCTGGATTACCTGACAGTATTTCCTCAGGTAGAATTAAACTTCAGCCAGATATTAATAATAATCTTGGATATGCAAATATTTCCACTTTTGGGTCATTTGCAGGTGCAAAAGATTAATGCAATTGAGAACTTGGTCACAAATGGAGGTCTTAATTGGACCTTCTACTACCTTTACCAATAATAATTTTGGCCTGTCTGATGAGGTTAGAAAGTATTTTAAAATAACCTTACAGTGGAAAAAGGCTGTGTAGTTGTGGTATTCTGATCCAGAATTCTGACTTAAGAATACATTGGTTTAATTGAAACACATTCCTAACCAATTTAAGGTAAATTAAATTAAACCTGGTTTAAATGTAGTGGTTTGAACTGAGTTACATTCAGGAATTTTAAATGCACACTTATTTAAAGTGGTGGTATATTTTATAGATGTCTCTGTAGGTTTCCATCTAGATAAAGAAAATTGGCACCAGTTCCAGTTAGTTAATGCCAGCATGGATGCCTGAAAAATGCAGCAACTGGAACTAAATGCAGTTTATCCTATTTTAGCTTGGTCATTTAGTAATTTTTCTTGTGCAAGGCCAGACCAATTTTACTCCGTTCTCCCATTCCTCATCCAATGCTGCACCTTGACAAGATATCATCTGATCTACAGTGACTGTGCATCTGTCCCAGGCAGATGAGAAATTATGTGAATTAGTTGAGGTTTCATGGAAAGATGGCCAGACTCACTTTGGTTATCCCACTGTTTGCTACAGTCTAAGAAAACTGACGTGGCCTGTGGCCATGAGCCATCTGATACACAGCAGGCTGTTACCTTATTGTCCTTTGTCTGTGTGGCAATTACTGAGAGTTTCCAGACAGACTGTTTTGTGTACCTGTGTAAATCCCTTTAAAATGTTAGCCTAAATTAAATTGAAGCTATTTTCTTCCGCTGACATGCACATACCTAAATTAAATCAGACTATTTTAATCCTTTAATTAAATTTAGTTTACCTCTCAATACATGCTTTGCTTTACGTCACAGTAAGCTGCGTGTGTGCACATACCTCTAGGAGTTTGTACTGATGTGCCTTATTTGATAGTTATTTATTAAACTTGTGGTTTGCCAGTTTATCAAATTTAGATGAGCAAATATATAGCTAATTTGATCCAGACACTGACATAGCAAGCAATAACACTTGTGTCACCATGGTGTAAAACTCCATAGTAGGCAGAATTAGAACCTGTAGATGTAAAGAAATTGGGAATTTTAGTCATCAGCTTCATGTTCATGCTATAGCTCCTACATTCAAGGTGGCTACTAATATAATTAAGTCATGCAATTAATCATTGTTAGATTAAAACCAACGTTGCCACTAAACTGCAAGGCTTACACAATATGCTTGCCTGCTTTTTTTTCTCAGCCCATGTTAGTAACTTACCTTATTGCTAAAACTGGGTCTCTATACACATCCTTTTGTACCTAAG
Organism: Formicarius rufipectus; assembly: GCA_013399695.1. Lineage (NCBI taxonomy): Eukaryota > Metazoa > Chordata > Aves > Passeriformes > Formicariidae > Formicarius > Formicarius rufipectus. Next base: position 194,183 of record VXAU01005694.1, on the reverse strand, counting down.
TCAATAACTTGGGTCTCATCTTGTTTTCTTTTGCTTGGTATTTCCAAATATAAAGCTCATGTAAAACCTATTGTTTTGCCCAGCCATTACTTCCAGTTTAAATACCATGAGTGTGCAGAAATCATGTGGTTTCCCCAGCAAGTGGCTGTGATGGGCTTGGAACTGAGTGAATAGCAGTGAGAAACAGTTGTTGACTCTGTTTCTTTTGTGCCATAATTGAGATGTACCCCATAGTATGGCTCCAAGGTTTTGTTCCAAAGAAAAAGAAAGCTGAGACAGTACTGAATTTTTAATGGCTGAGTCATTTGCCTCTGTCCCAGCCCCAGAATCTCATTTTAGAACTGTTATGAAATTCAGGTTTATTTCCACTGCTAGGCCTGCAACCTGTATTAATGCAATTTATATTATTATAGTGGCTGATAACGGTGATTTTTGGATATAATAGGTTTTGAAATTGCATGGTGCCTTTGATTGAAGGATTTCAGTGTCTTTGAACAACGTTTAATTAACTATTACCTCAGCATTACCAACAGCTTTGCTTGAAATAGATTATGGTCTGTGCACCTAGAGAAGGATTAGACAATAGGTTATGAGAAATGTGAGTTTCTGAAAACATTGAATAAAACTTGGATATAGTTCTTCTCTTCAGCCCAAATGTTTGCATTTCTGATGAGGGAGTTGTATATCACTTCTATCTCAGAAGAAAAATGCCTCAGGTTTGCTATTGTTATGGCACACAAGAGTGATTGCTCTGCATGGGTTAAAAAAAGGTGAATCTGAAGACACTTTCTTGCATCCTCATGAAGGACAGTTACACAATTAACTTTTTAAATTTATAGAATAATTGCAAATTTTTCGTAAAAAGGAATAAATTTGTAATGTAAGATATTATAAAGTGGTGCTCAACACAAAGAAGATGTCAATGCCATATGAAAATTAGATTCTTCTCACTCCTAAGATGCAAAACACTGTTGCTCATGACATCTCAAACTATAAAAATATGATTAATTTTTAAGGTTCTGTTTATTACAGAACCATCTATTAGCATTTAATGAGAATACTGTCAAGACTATGTAGGAAATTGTTTATATTTAAAGGGATGTTGCAATTTTAAACATTTTAAAATTAATAATTCATCTTGCTATTATGTCTTTATCTTAGAACTTGTCCTGTGCATACAACTTTTCTGTCCTGAAGAGAATTTCACTCAGTTCAGAGCAACTATTGGGGCAGTTGGATTTGTTTGTTTGTCTGGGGTACCATCTGAAACCCAGCCAGGAAACATGATCTTAGCACTCCAGGCTACTTATTGATTGGATGACGGTATTGGCTGTAAGAAGGGAAAAAATAAGAGGTTTTGGTTTTTTTTTTTTGTAGGTTCCAAATGTTTGTCTCCCTTGCTGACTGCACCACTGAAAATCAGGTTTTTATCATTGTCCAAGAACAACTGTCTCCTTTTTCTCCTGGAAAGCTTGTGACTAGACTAGATGAGGGTTTAAGAGAACTGGATTCTGTTTTCAGCTATGATAGTAGCTTGTCAAATCTTGATGAAGATTTTTTAAAAACTTTTGGCCTCAATTTCCTAATCTGTAAAATGGGCGTAATGATACCAGCATCTTTCCTGTGGTTCTTTGAGATGTAGAGATTAAAAATGCTGCTATGACCTTTTCTGAAGCTACTCTCTCCTCATAAAAGACCTGATTCTATTAGATGTTACCTGAGTGGTAATGAGACCTCTTAATGCTTAGTAATGCTTAATGCTTAATGTTCAGTCTGTGCTCGGTACTATGCAGAAATAGGTCCAAATAACGATGCTTTCTTTTATTTTTTCTTCAGGTTTTTCTTTATTTTGTTCCTTTACAAGACTGTGTTATATTTTCTATTTAATATTTTGGAAGTCTTCAACTAAAATAAGAGGAGGGCATTAGTTTTGCATCCTGCTCAAAAGAAATAGGAGTGCAGCTGAGTTGATGCCACCATTACTTCTAACAGTAAAATACATATGCTTTCTCATTGTTTGGACCTAAAAGATCCTTGAGTCCTGTGCATAACAGTTAATTCTGACTGCAGCAATGCTCACTAATACTAATGAGTGTGAGTCTGATATGTGACAGGATGCTTTTCTGCCAAAAAGCCACTCATACCTCATGCAGCTGCTCTTTTTGCTGTTCAGCCTTCAAGGAATTTTATAGACCTGGTCTTCCTATTCCCCAGAAAAAAACCCCAGTGCTTCAGGAGAGAGAAGAGGCTGAATTTAATTCCAAGTAAAAATGTTGACATATTAACAGGATCCTTACAACAGCTTCTTGACATGAATATATACTAATACCTGACACCTCCTATCCCTCATCTCCCAGACTGAAGGATCTGGCATATTAGTGCACTCGCTTGATAGCCTGTTAACATTATAACAATCTAAGGAAACTGCATAATAATTTTGTATTCCATTTAAGCAAATTGCACACTGTCCTTTAGTCAGCCAACTGTGCTTCTCAGATAGTTGTAGTAATTGAGCAATTCTAGTAGAGAGAAGGCAGAGTGAAATTTCTCCTCTTCTAAGGTAAAGGTAAATAAATGTTTATTCCCAGATAATATTGCTTGTTTGGTTGCATAAAAAAAAATGCTGTTGTATTCTTTCTGAAGTTGTGGGATATGGTGACCACAGTAAGGAATCCGGTATTACATCAACTCCTTGTGTTTGCACAGATACAAAAAGAGTGAGGCTGAAAAAGGCAGCAATCTGATTAGTTAGGAGTGATTATAATTTGTTTTGCTCTAGGTCTAGAGGATAAGGTCACAGACCTGTTCTACTTTACTTTCTTTGGTCTTGTGCTGAAATGGGGGCTTTTTTTGCTACTTGGCCCTTTTCCCAGGGATTTTTGAGAATTTAGCTCAAGTAAACCAGTATGCTTTCTCCACCCCTCCCCCAGCTGAAGAGTGAATTGTTCTAGGTGTAAAAATTATAGTTGCTTTATTAATGATTCCTTTACATGACAGTGTAGAGCCTAAAGGCATCAAATCAAGACTCCAGCAATTCTGTTTAGAACTGGGCTATTTGATGAAGCTGCAGCCTTTTATTGTTGAAGTGCCTGATTTTATGCACTGAAGAAGTGAGTTATTTCAGAAGGTTTCCAGAATGATTTCTTTAGGCAAAAAATTAATGGTGAGCATCAGGAGAGTCAGCAGCAAGGAATAGAGACAATCAGTGCAAATACGGAGCAATCTGAAAGAAGCCAATTAAAAAGGTGCAGCTCAGAAGATAATACATGAAGGGTGCAAATATTTCTCATGTAACATATAAACAAGAATGTAATTCTTAATCTTCAGAAATTGATATGTGTATAGTGAGGGAAAAGAAATTATGAATTACAGTTTTCCTGAGTTGTAGTGCGATCAGTCTTTCAGAATTTTGTTCTCAAACCTCATGTGTGGCCACCTCTGAACATGCACAAAATCCTTCTTAATTGCTTGTGACTTGCAATGGTGTATGTCTTATAAACTTATAAACTGATCTATTAGGTGGTTACTGATGAGAAGAGGAAGAAAGGGTTATTTTAATTTACATGAATCTCTTTGTGGCAGGAGAGTTTGGCTGAGTGGATCTATTTATTAGTACCAAGAGATCAGGTGGCTAAGAGTGTTTCACTATTGTTTTGGGTTTTTTTTAAATACACTTTAAAATACACACAGCCTGAAATTCTGACTTCATGATTGATTGTATAGCTGGGGGCTTGCATGTTTGGTGAGTTGACCTTACTGCCCAATCTGGAGAGCTCAGCTTGAGACAACATTCAATTTACAAGGTGTTTTTAAATTAGCCTGGATCTCCATTACAGCTACATAGAGATTTGTGAAGGAAATTGATAAACGAAGAGCCCAGGGATAAGTATTGACTTCTTGTTTTAAGAAGGAGTTATCTGTTCTCTAGCCTGAAAGCCTGTAACAATATGTTGTGAAGTTATCCGTTTCACGGATCATTATGTTACAGAGCCTCCTTATGCCTTAATTCCATGTTTATATTATCGCGCTGATGAATTATTGCACGCGACAACGCCCTTTGTAAGGAAACATTAGCACGGAATGATTGTTTCAAATCACAAGCCCAGAGGTAGAGATTCTCCTGTAATTGCATCCGGCACACATCCCGCTCCCCTAAATGCCAGTCACAAAGGCAAGGAGGAGCCGGAGCTGGATGTTCAGAAGTCGCTGGGGCAGGACCATCAAGGTGTACCACGAGTGGCTAACGAGGAGATTGGAAGCAGCCTGGTTGTGTTGGTGTAACACATGGCCTGGGCTCTGCTGAGGGAGCCTATTTGGACCCTGCAGCTGTAGCTCTTCTTCAGCAGTCTGTTGATTCTCTGGTACATAAAGACAGAAACAATAGTGTGACAGTGTGGGGAATATGCCTCTGTCAGGGCAAGAGTTTTTCTTTGTTTTATGAGCATCATTTATGGCTGTGACCTTCAGTGTAGAGAAGAAAATCCTTTTTACAGTAGTGGTGAAATCATCTGGGAAGCACTAAGAGGTCAATCAAGGTCTCAGAAGATGTTTCCACTGTGGTAGAATAAAAGGGTTTCTACTAGCAGAATCACTGATTTTTATGTGATCTCTGCTCAGCTGCTGATAAAGAAGAGGAGATGGGGTAGAGATGGGAAAATTTCAAGTATATGAAGTAGAAAAAGTATAGTGCTTCAATACTGTAGTGGAGAAATATCTGTAAAAGAAGGTTATGTCCAACCTCCTTCTGGAAAAAAAGGTATCAGTGCTCCAAAAGAAGATGTTTTTCAACTATTTGTGTATTTTTTTACATTATATAATATATAAAAATATTTTTGTTTAATACTTTAAATATTGCAATGCCTGGCACTAGCTAAAATTAAAGCACATGTTTGTAGGAAATTCCATGGAATGTCTGGGTGAGTTTTTTGTTTGGTTGGTTTTTGTGGGGTTTTAGTTTGCTTGGGTTTTTTTTTCTAAGAACAGGTACAGCTAGGTGTAATTTTAGGAGGATGGGTTTAACCAGCAGAGTTGAGTTTGGTTTTACCACTAGTTCCTGGCCCTGGGCAGTAGGACTAAAGGATTCCCTGCAGAGGGCTTCAGAGAGGGTTTCTGTATCCAGAAATTTGCTGGAGAGTCCCAGAGTAAAGACAGTATTTGGAATCTTGCCAGGTTCAGCTGGCTTGGAAATGTGTGGGATGCAACTGTTGGGTCCAATAACAGCAGATTGATGATTCTCTATGAAAGGGACTCAGCCAGGATTAGATAAATAGTAATTTGATTCTCCTTTACATTTTTCTAAAATCTTTATATGAGGGAAAAAATTATATATGTGCAAATATTTTCCAAATCTGTAGATAGCTGAGGCCATAAATAAAAAAGATAGTGTGTTTTTGCATTTATTTTTCCATAGGCAAAAATTGTGTTTCCTCTCCTCTGGTATTTCTCCCACTTCTCAGTTTCAGAACGGAAAGAGAAGGGAATCCTAAAGTGATGTTGGACATGATCAGTTCAGACTTCTCACCATTTGCCTGTCATCCATCTGTCCTGGTGCCCAGAGCATGCTGTTTCTTGTTAATGGAAATGGGTATGTTTCCTGCAAGCACTTCAATTAAGACAACATGTTTTGTTTTTATTTGCATTTTTGTCTTAGAGAATGTCAGCACTGTAAATTAATCTTTAACATACCAGGAGTTAGCCTTTAAGGAGGATTCTTTTAATTGATAAGTTTGTGAAGGATATTTCTGAAAAAGAAGTATCCTTAAATAGTTTTTGACCATTTCCTAAAGTTTCTATTTTTTTTTTTTTACTTATTCATTGATGTCTTTGAAATGAAGTGGCCTGTGCTCCTTCAGCGATGTACACGTAATGTCTGGGAGTCCTTGAAGAGAACTGTGCATTTTGCATTCATTTATTTAGGAAAACTGAGAGATTTTGACCTTCATGAAAGGCCCATTTTTTATCCTAGACAGCTTAAAATCTCTGCTAAATTGGATCTTCTGTTTAAGGGCTTAGAGCCCTGAAGTTGGTGTCTCTGCTCACAAGAACAATATATCTGCCCTTTCTGTGGTTCTTTATTGACTGCAGTGCATTTTACCAGCTAGTGAGTTCTCCCTGATTTATATGGTCATAAATAATAATATTTTGCATTTTCAATTGGTGGCTGTTTGCAAGCAGATTCCTTTATGTGTTCTTAGCTTTTTGGCTGTTGTCAAGCTAACTTGGATTGTAGTGATTTACTACTTTGTGTGATGTATGACTTGCTTTTATAAGCTTTGTGGATTAAAAAATGATATGCTGTAAAATCTATGCTGAAAGAGTAGTTGGAAGGAGAAAGAAAACATTCAATTTTCTAAATAAGTATATGTTTTCGGTTTCTCAGAGTGTGATTCTGCCAAACTTCTTGGGGCAGAGGACCTTCAGGTGTGTTTTGTTACAACTCCACACGTGTCACTTTGTCAGGCAATGTGTGGATTCTTATTTGCAACTGAAGTGTGATGTCTGTCATTAGACTCCTATTTATATTGTATTGGCACTAGTAGATCAAATTGGTTCCTGAGCTCCTACCATATTTTCAAGGCTTGTTTTTGACTTTGTTTTTGTGTAGTACTGATGACACATCCCTTTAGAATAAAGGCATTTTATTAAAACTCTTTTAGCAGGAAGGAATTTTGGCACCTCCATCAGTGCTGATAGCAGAGAGCATCTGCACTGTTTGCTGTGATCACACAGAGAAGGAGTTGACTTCGTTTCTACAGCAGTTATGACTATAATTTCCCTTGATTGCAGTCTACTTTCATTTAATTTGTGCTCAAGGGCCCTTCACATGGAATGATTTCTGCTGGGTGAAAGATCTTGCTACAGCTGAGAGGTCACAATAAAATACGCTCTATTGATTGTAATGGATACTTGGTGTTTGCTGTATGCAGGATGCATGGAGGAAACCATCTTAAAACCAGAAATAAAAATAAAATATAGTTTGATTGTATCTACAGCTTGTAATTGAATTCATGGTGGCTTGCTATCAGTTTTAAGAGGTCTGTCACCAGATCGACTATATAGATTGATTTTAAGTTTACTTTTGTATAACAGCCTTTTTCTGGTGTTATCATTGCCTGATGTATCTATAACCAAAGTTCTGCAGATAAAATGGTTGTGTGACCATTAGTCCTTTCCCAAATTCTGAATAAAAAGATGATTTAATGTAATGTGAGAAACAGGGTTTTCGTTCTCATGGGAGAAAAAGTATGTGCTGATTCTAGCACGAACACAAAATTTCTAGCAGGCATTGCATAAATATTTCTTATTGGGAAAGAAATCAAATAGTCTGCAGGTATCTTTCCAAAAGACAGAGGAGGATGAGGACAAGTCTATTTATTCCTCTCATTTATTCCTTTGTTCCCAGGACCTACTGGACCATCTGTGTGTTCTCTGTATTCACGAGTCACAAGCTCTCCACTTGTTTCCAGGTGAAAAAAATAAAAAAATAAATCACTGTTTCTGCTTTAAAATCACTTCTGTATGCATTTGGGAAGGAAGGAAGAAAGGAAAAGAATTGACTGTCAGGGCAGGCTGCAGGTGGTCAAAAGCACTCTTAGTGATGAAGTGTTCCTTGTGTCGAGTAATACAGCTGGAGACAACACGATCAGTTTTGTTTGTAGATCTTGGCAGCACTTGGTGAAGGAGTAACAACTGTGCTCTTAGATCTGGAGAACAGGCACTTGCATATATAATAAGATTGCTGTGCATCGTACTGCATCATACTGCTTGACATGAATAATGTGACTGTCTCATGACACAGGGGAGTTTTCCCTCTGTTTAAATTCAGTAGCCATACATACAACCCATCTGTGTATTCAGGAGTTAATATGCTAAAGAAAACACAATTCTGTGCATTTTAATTTTGTTCTTGTTGTTAAAATCCAAAGAAGTCCTGCTTCAAAAGGAGAAGGACTGCAAGAAAACCTCAAACCTCATATCCAACAAACCTGGAACAAATCTATAATGGTAGAAATTATACAAAATTGTTGAATTCAGAGTCATGGTACACCTGCACACTATGGTGGAATTTGTCCCAGAGGATTTGCCATACCAAATTAGACTTCATATGAATATGCTTTACAAACTTGTCTCTGAATGTAGCCAGCACAAGATGTTTCAGAGGAAAGGTGGAAGAAACCACCTGTTTCATACAGAAATGAGCCTAATATGTTATTTACCTTAGGTGCCCACCTGAGCGGTGGTTTAAGTCTGAAAGGAGAAAATGTGTTACTATTATTGTAACAAAACTTATGGCAATTAGGTATTTTTGCTGGGTTTATATGTGCAAGTTGGTATATAGTTTTTTAGCCAAATTAGTTAACTTAAAGCTGTTTCAGTATCTATAAATCTTTCACCTCTGGCAAGAAGATAAACCTGTATCTCTGGAGAAAACAAATTTGTAATGCTAGCCCCATGAACAGTGGGGAGAGGAAGAGGTAACTTTTGGAGCTCTTTTAAATGGGATCTTATATGGAGGAAGAGAGTTTGCATTTATTAATGTAATGTTTTACAATAGCTGTAGCTGATAATGAAATTCTTTCTAGACTTTCTGAACCTTCTGCAGCAGTGCTGCAGGATTAATGGGAATTCAATGAGACTATTGAGTTTCAAAGTGTGTTTCCTATGATTGTGGTTCAGGTCAGGACGGACGGAGCTCAGGTCTCAAATACTATGCAATAATTATATCTGCATGAATGAGTTTGGGTATTTATTGTCTCTGTGAAGAGTGGTTATTAATGCATTGAAAATTACAAAGTACAGAAACGGCATTGTCTTTACTTCCACTTTAGCTGCTCACTTGAGTAGGAGTTTTCAATACTAGTAGGAGGAGTAGGACATTGGGTGTGCTGGTTTGGGCTGCATGATCTTGGTCCCCAAGGTCACATATCCCCAGAGACAGAGTTGTGCTGCAGCCTCTTTGGACTGAGATGGATGAGTTTTATGAGGTGGAGAGTATTTTCCAGATGGTTTGAACTTTGTGGCTGAAGGACTGTTATGAGCTTTTGCTCTTTCAGTGTTTTAAGCGTGTCGCTGGGTAAATACTCTTGGCTATGTTTAGTTCTGCTGTTTCTGTCAGTTATAATTGTTTTTTTCCCAGCAACTGTCTAACTGTTTTGTCTAACAAAGTTACATCCCTAAGAACTACATAGCAACACACAGAATTGTGAACTGTGATCTTCCATCATTAGCCTGTTTACACGAGTAATATCAGCTCAATAGGCTAACACACCTATTCTTTCACATTTACAGAGTTAGAAAAAAAAAGCATCTTAGAATTTGAATAAGTAAAAATAACTGCCATATGAGTACAGTAATTAAATTTGATAAAAATAAACCAAGCAAACAAAAGCCAGGAGTGGCAGAGCTGAGACTTATTCTTTTCCCTCTCTTTCCCTGTGCATTAAGGGGAAATTGATAACAGCAAAAAACATGTAGCACATTGGATTTACTCTTGTGCCACCAAAGGCAGGCTGGCTGCTACCACTGCCAGGATTCATGGTCGATGTGACCTTGCCAGTGACAATGTACTGCCACCAGTGCTGAGGAATCATAGTTCATCATGCTCAAGAGATGATGCTCTGATCTGAAACCACTGGAAAAACTAGTATTGGCTCTGGGTTCCAACCATATGAGAAGTTTCCTTATCTAGTTTCTTATGACTTTTAAAGAGAGAATTAACAGAATTAGCTAGAGAGGACCCAACTTCCCTGTCTGTCAGGTGATTTCTACATTGCACTTTTGAGTGCATAAATTGGTGTCTAGCTGAGACTTCAATGAGTAAAGAAAAAAATGTCTCATGAATACCTAGTTTTAACTTACTTTTGGTCTTGATGATTCCTAAGGTGGTTCAGCTGAGAAATGTAGAGCAAAATTTCCCTGAAACTTCAAGGACAGATTAATTTTGGCTTCAAAAAAATAAAGGGACAAAATCTGGGGCTTTTCCACCTTAATGTTTATATTGCCATTTATTTAGTTACTTTTTGACTGTTAGATATATCTAATTTATCTAATCCAAGAGCAACAATGCTGGTCCTCCTTTAAAAAGGCTTTTTTCATGCACCTTTTTTTTTAAACATTGGGAAAGTCAAGCCTGGTTTTCAGTTGTTATATTGGAAGATACGGTTTGGGTCAAACTTTACAATGGCCTATGTTCATGAAGGAATCACATCCTACCTTAATCTAGTCTGTTCTTTTAAATTCTGTTGCTTCAGGTTCTGATGATTAGAAAACCCTTCCCTGTCAATATCAGAAAGTGCCTCCTTGTTTTTCTCTTACATGTCTCCTTAAAACAATCTGTCTTTAAGCAATATCCCCTAAAAACTCTGGCAGTGTACTGGCTACTGAGGTAATGAGTTAGTGCACAGAAATATCAATGTATGGGACTCTCACTGTATGGCCAGCAAACACCCTCGTGCATGTTCTTGTCTCACAGACTATAAGCAATGTCACAACTGGTAAGCCATGGTGTAGGGACATGATGTTACAGATATATAATGAAGACAGAATATGAATTGCTTTGTAGTTAAACATTTTGGGGGCATGTAAGAGAGTTGTTGACTTTTGACTTAATTGGAGAGTTCTCACATGTCAAGTTCTTAATTGTAATAGTCCTCTGTAAGTAGAGGAAGAGTTGTGTGTTGGTGAAGATTGACAGTAACTTTTAAGTTCATATTGTACTTAACATAAAATCAATCCAGCCAAAGTACTGTAGTCTTGAAATACCCATCACATCATATTACCTATGAAATCATAATCATTAATCACAGAGCAGAATAATCTTACTTGTATTCTTCTAGAACAGAAAACTGGTTCTTGGACATGCTGAAGGTCTACACTACCAAAGTTTTCGAAGGAAGAGATCTCTTCCAACTCACAACTAATGAAAACCAAAGCTGAGCTCTACTCATAGGCTAGCTAGTTGAAGGCTTGGTCTTCCTTTAGTCTGATCTGTGGTCCAAGCTGTTCACACAAGCAATTATGGATGGGAGATCTGCCAGGTAGCCCGTAGACTTGTACAAGCTGATTGATTCACAAGAGAAAGTCAGAACTTTTCAGGCCTGGAATATCTGATGCATTAGCCTACACCTAAAGGAGACAACTCTTTCTTATCTCACACAATTGACTGAAATTCAGACAATGAATACAACATCAAACCTCCCCATTCCCCTTCTACAAAGTAAGCTGCATCTTGACATCAAAATGAGGATAGTCATTTACTGCTGGCTTGGGTACAGTGCTCTTTTTTTCACACTAGAGTCGTAGCTGCAATAGCAGAGTGTAACAGAAATGCATGAAAATACTATTATCTTCCAAATTAAGCATAGTATTTGTGAGTTGCAGTTGGGAGCAGAGGATTTTTAATTAGAAATCTTGACAAGGCTTAAATGAATTGTTTTTGTCCCAGTAAAACTGTGGCCTTGATAAATTTCTGTTACTGAAAAGCAAGTTAATTTCCCCTGTTCAATTCTTCTTTCAGTGGCTGTTATACATCATAAGAACTAATTTATGGGGGAAAGCACTGGGCAGGAATTGATCATTATTTTAAGAATAGATCAGCACAAAACTACTCAGATGAGTAAAGAAGGCTGGGATTTGGCTCCCTATTCAAACTCCACAAATGCTATTACCAGCTGCTTCAGAAGCTGGAATCACTTCTTCCCCATCTCTGTGGTACATAAGAATGCAACATAAACTGGGGGTTTGTACTTCATTCTAATGCCACTGGCTCACAGGAGTACTGGCATCAGTTTTGTGCTCTGACATTTCACAATAAAAAAAAAAAAATCATTGCCACTGTTTTTCCAGTTTTAAACAGGTTAACTCTGAAATCTCTAGAGAAGTGTTGAGTTTAGCTTGCAGTAAGAAGCAGGTGCCATTAAAAGTTCATGCCACAGCTGCTTATCAGCACCCTTTGTGCTATGAGATGCTATCACTCATTCAGGGCCGTCAGCAATGCCTAACCCTCTTCTATAGAAATGAACCCAGTCCATCTACATTTATGATGTAAACTATTTATATTCAGGTGTGTATTGTGACCAAAGCAGATTAGGGAACATATAAACAAATAAATACAGGGGAGCCTTCATGAGCAAGGCACAATTTACTTCTTCCTCTCTTTCTATTGGATTCTGTTGCCATGACCACATTATTACCCTTTCCTAATAAAAGCTGATGGTTTTCCCACCTCAATAAAGCAACTTCAGGAAAAATTAATCCAGGTGGAACTATCACAAGGCATCCAACCTTTTGCCACAAAAAGGCCTTCTGGACTGATAACCTGTTAAAGCCACCTCGCTGGACGCTCAGAAGGAAAAGCTCAGTGCTCTTTGTTAGAACTATCACAACGACAGAGCATGGCAGTGTTTCTCCAATGTCATTGGTTGGGATTTGGAAATGGCACTGCAACAGGACAGTCAGAGGCATCAGGAATGTCTGCTAGTTTTCAATGGAACACCTGCTCTATAATAGTTCATGATACTCACTCCGAATGACAGAGAAGTGCTGAGGGAAAGCCCAGCACAGATATCTGGAGAAGAATGGACCATTTCTATTAAGGATTCTTTTTTTTTTCAGGTGCTGTATATGTTGAAGGCTTTGTCAACAGTCCATAGGCAGACATCATTCTCATGGCAATCTCCAAAAGGCCAGACTACGCTGCTACAAACACACAGTTTGCAGATTCAGTCTCTGCAAAAGTCTGTGGTCTTCTGAGTACACCAAATTCCTGGAGAAGGGAATGATTTCAAGAGCAGTGTTTGGCTTTATGCTGTCAGCTTCAGTAACCATGCAAGTCAACTGAATTAAAGTGTGAAAGTCACTGAGATAATTTTGGAAAATCATACCTTTAATGATTAAGGAGTAAAAAAAAAAAAAGCATATGCATATCAAATATATAGTGTACATACCTATGGTATATGCCATAAGGTAACATTTGCAGTTTTGTTACTAAGGATAATTCCAATTTCCCTAGGCTGTTAGAATACCTTCATCCTTGTGGCATGCAAGAACCTTCAGTTAGTGCACTATGCCATGTATCTTATGTGTCTGCTACATACTTATTCTCAGACTCTCCTTCTAGGAGGAAAAACTTGCCCAATTAGGTCTTTCATTTTTGTGGACCTGAGGTATTTTATTTATTTGTTTGCTCTTCCAATTTACATGCTTCAACATAAATATGTAGATAAAGAAAGATCAAAGGATTTTGCCTGGTGCTTGAAACAGAAGGGACAGAAGTGTGACAAAGGCTCATTAATCCGCGACTGATCCTGAGGTTTCCAACTCATCCTCTGTTGCTTTGTCATATGAAGCCTTACGAGGCACTTGGAGTGCAGAAGGGGAATGCCCTGGATGCCAGCCAAATGAAAGAGGGACAGCTGAGGGGTAAGTGCTAATGCGGCTGAGGGCTGTGGGGTCTGAAAATAGAAGGAAAATAATTGCTGATGATGTGAATTTTCCAGCATACATGTGAGAATGTGGGGATAGAGCCAAATAATTTCAGAAAGGGTTTTCACTAACTCCTGCTTCCAACACAGCCTTTGTCAAGCTTGGAAGATCTGTCTTTGCTTAGATCCCCCATTCACGCACTTCAACGTGGCATCTACTGCCAGGTCTCCTCCACAACCCTGTGAGCTTGGGAATTTCTCGGTCTCTCTGTGTTATTCTTTGGCTCCTTCACAGGAGAATTATTCTGACTTTCATCTGCAACTCATTAGAATTCTGATTCTGGCATCTCTAGTGTCTTAGTAGTTTCCATAATGCTCAACTCAGCGTAAGGATTAGGACTTACACAATTACTAGAAGACCACTTTCTCTCCTGTGCTGTTTTGAAAGTAACACTTCTTTTTGACATTATCTAAGACATGTCCTAGGCAAATACCCTGTCCTAACTTAATTTGCTAGTTGTTCATAGCTCCTTGTGCTGTAGTGAACAGCTTTTGAAGGAGAATAATTTAGTCTTTCAGGTGTCAGAGAAATCTGGGGGCTCTGAGTAGTGCTAGATAGTTACAAAATACAGGTTTGCTGTGATGCTGAGTAGGATAATCAGATTTAAGGAGTGTGTGACTACCGTTGGAGTGCACTGAGTTGCATGCCAGCTTTCAAAAACGGCAAGTAAGCAACTGGGCAGCTTGACTCTGGTGCGCTACAGGGCAGTAAGGTAAACAGACTCAGCATGGTGTGAGACAGCAAAGTGCAGGACAACAGAGGGGAGATTGACAAAGTCTAAAAAACAACATCTGACAAGCAGATGCAGCCATATGAACTATTCCTTCCCCTGCTTCAACTCATCGTGAAATGAATATAACATCCTTTTGGAAGGATTTGTCCAGCTGACATAAGCTTGATAGTTAAAACTCCATCATGGTGCTGTAGGGATTGCAACCTGAAAAGACCAGAACAGCCCACATATGCACTCTTTCCCCTCTCATCTGACTAGGTTAGGTGTGCTAACCCTTAGTCACACTAAAATACGCTACACTGAATGACTGGGTGAGCAGTTGAGTTATGCTGATTTGATCTAGTTCCCTGATCTTAAAAACCAAGTAGCTTGAGTTGAAACCCTTGGTCACATATGTGGTAAAAAGGAGGTTTGGGTTATACAGAGAAAAAGGAGATTTTGGAGCTGCAACTTGATTTAACTGTGGTGTAAAGACAAATTCTTTCTCCTACTATATGCAGCCTGAAAGAGTCTTCCACAGAAGTCCTTCTCTTACTGCTGTGATCCCTGTCATGCAAGCAGGAGCTTTGGCTGGCAGGGAGTGAGAACCCCTGGCCACCTTGCATTACACAGGTTTTGGATCAGGCTTCTAAAAAGGGAAAAGTTCAAGGTTTTATCAGAAGCAATTTTCCTGGCATGTTTTGTCAGCTGTGAGTTATTTCTATTGCTGCTCTAAGCTGGTGGGAACTGATCTATGGAAGAAGGATGGCTATATTTAGGGAGTACTAGACTCAAACAAGTATACACTGATTTTCATACAGTTTATGGCATGAGTTTGGTGCAACACTGACTTGCTAAATGAAGATTTAGTTCACATCTAATTCATGTCTTCCCAGGACTTCAATCATTTCTGCCTGTCCTTAGTAAAGCAGTATCTTATATGTACATACAGAACAGGTAAATGCTCTATGTCTTTGTCAGATACGAGATACTTGCCCTCCCCTGAAATTGTTATAATGAGATTTATTTGCTCTCAATGTAATATTTGAAGATCTTGAAATATTCTGAACATGTAATTTCGTGCAATTTTGTCAATATCACATAGTTTATTTTTGAATGCAATTTATTTTCAAGCAATCAATAATTCAAATCTATTCAGGAATGCATTTAGATTTGTTTTAGCACTTATTTCTCTACCATGTCCCACAAAAGATTAAAAACCTTCAAGTATGTCATTTCAACTCCATTATACTTGTGCTGCTTTTTCAACACAAAATGCACTTTTCCTAAGCACATATTTCTTTTATCAACACTTAGAATTGACTGAGAATCAACAGAACAGAACTGGCTGCCAAGGCCTCATGTCCTGTTGTGAGCCACAACTCTTGACAGTTTGTGCTTTGAATGTATATCAGCTCTCCTTCAGAATCACTAGAATCCCCAAAGTAGTGACACAGGGCCACATACTTTCTTTTGCCTCTCCTGAATGCGTTAGAATGCCAATCAAAGTAAATCTCCTGAGGGATGTGGTGGTCAGAGGATAGATGCCCAATTAGGCTTGCAGGCGCTCCACAGTTGAAGCTGCTACTGCAGTGTTTTCCTTGCTGTGGGGCAGGAGAAACATTGCTGGCAACAGTGGCCTAAAGGATGTCCTTGGGACAGCCCCAAAATGTGCCTGTTATTGCAAGTTTGGTTGCTACCTGTGTAAAGCCTTTTTGTTGTCTGGGATTGGAATCTCCCATACTTACACTTGGACTGGATGATCATAGATGGTCTTCTCTGAGCTTGATGATTCAATGATTCTAATTGAATGAGATGGGCTCTGTGTGCTCCTGGAAGTAGAGGCAGTCTGTGTCCCTACAAAAATACTGGGTTTGAGTGGTTAACAGGAGAGCTCAAAAGAGAGATTGTTAGGTCTCTCTTTTTATTATCTTTAACCCAGAATAGATAGGGGGAAAAGGAGGAAAAGGAAGAAGGTGTTCTACTCTACTGGCTTGAAACATGTGTGGTCATGAATTTCATGAGCTTACTATTGTGACTGTCATGTCTTTTACACAAAAATCATCATTTGCATTTTCCATTTAAGAACTTTATATTCTTTATAAACTTGCTGGAATTCTGTAAAGAGAGCTGACAGTTTCAAAAGAGAGAAAAGACCACATTATTATTATGTCACTTTTAGAAATGTTAATGGCAGGATATGAAGGACAGTGTAATTATAGTGTTGCTCTAGTAATTCTTCTGTAAAGGTTTGCTCAGTACTTTAATTATAAACTACATATTTCAGCAGTTTAAGTTTCTAAACTCTCAGTCAAACACTCTTTTGGGTTTGATTCACACTTTGTGGTGCTTGTTGGTGTAAAAAAGCCTCCTCTAGTGAAAAGCAAAGTCCCATGCAATGGGGAGCACCCACACCTATGGAGAACAGTGGAAGAGAAGGAGCAAGGGAAGAGCTGACTTTTTTTTGCAGAAAAACCAAACTGTTGTTGAGAAGTAGGTGCACTGAAGTAAATAGGAGTGATAAAATCCTTGGAAGAGAAGTCAGGCAGAGAGTTTGTCATATATCAAGCAAATTTGACAGGCCAAGCTGAAAATCTGCAGAATATGTAAATTAAATGAGATGAGGTCAAAGCAGCGCAAGAATAAGAGATTTCTGCAACTCTCTAGACAGCATCTTAGAGACCTGCTACCTCAGCATATCTGAACTCAGAGAAGGAAACTTAACAAGGGAAAGAACAAAACCTTTGAAATGACATTTTTTCAGGTGCTTGTAATTCTCCTTATTCTACAGAATTATTTTTTCAGTCATTGAATCCATTCCCAAAGCTTTGGTTGGGAAAATTTACTTTTCAGGGAATGTATACTGAAAACCCATTGGGATTTATATGCAATGTTTTTAAACTCATTCCTATGAATTTATGAATAAGAGCTGACTTAGTATGTGACCAAATATTTTCCTGAAGCAGGGCCAAGAGAAGGGACAGATAGTTCTGTTAAGCTCCTTAAGAAAGGAATCTAAAAGTAGATGATACCATTTGAACAACAGTTCTCAAAATTGTAAAGCAAAAATCCAATGATTAGCAAGACTCCTTTGTTCAGAGAACAACAGTTTGAGAAGCCTGATCTGTAAAGCCTCAAAGACCTCATTAGGAGCTTGTAATCCTTGGTTTGTTTCTGTGCTGTTACAAGTGTACACCGACAGATTTGCTGCAAAAGCTGCTGCTGCTTGTCCTTGGTGGGGAAGAGCATGAAGGTCAGAGTT
The DNA here is from genome assembly GCA_013399695.1 of Formicarius rufipectus. Lineage (NCBI taxonomy): Eukaryota > Metazoa > Chordata > Aves > Passeriformes > Formicariidae > Formicarius > Formicarius rufipectus. The sequence continues at coordinate 176,727 of VXAU01005694.1, read as the reverse complement.
TGAACTTTTGTGATAGGAGAGTGTGTTGTGGTTCATTTCAATAGTGATTGCATGGAAGCTGGGGAGCAGGATCCAAAGAGGGAGCAAACTCATGCAGCTCTGGAATAGTTTGCAACAGTTTGTCATTAAGATTGGGCAGTACCTTGATTTGCTCACCCATCTTCCTAACTCAAGCAAAGACTTTTGGAAAATGTGAGTTCCTGAACCAGTTTCAAATACCTCATTTCCTTGAAAAACATTCTCTTTGTTCACTGACAAGGGAAGTAGAGCTGGCTTCATTCTGAGAAACTAAAAAAATCAAGGGAAGGCTGAATCTATATAAGCTTTGGTAACATTCATTTTTGCAGGACTGTGCTACAGCTGGTTTTTGTTTTCTTGGTTTTCTTCCTGTTCATTCTCATGCTGTGAGATGTGGTGCTCTAGTGTGGAAAAGAGAGTGTGTTTCTGTGCCTGTGTGGGGGGAAGTAGCCAGCATTCAAAAATCTTAACAAAGATTTATGAGGCAAATTATGTTGTTTGTTAAATACCCAGATGGAAAATCAGAAACTCTAGACATGGTGAGTAGGGAGGATATCAGCAAAATGCTGTGATTCAGTCAAGTAGAAAGCTTCATATTTAATTAAAAATGAATTAGTGTTCTCTTTCATGAATAACAAGAAAGGTGTTTTATTTTACATGTGTCCCACCTGCCAACACCCTTCCTGTCTTGTACTCATGCTCTCCATTTTTGTTCATTTGCTTCTGGTGTGGGAAGTGGATAGGTGGCTGAGTGGGGGGGCAATACCTGGTGCACCTGTAATGGTCCTGAGAATGGAAAGAACATTCTGCCACAAATTATTGCAATGCAGTTTGTTTCAGTCTAGGAATTAGTTGTCTTGGGGAGAAAAGCTGGGGAGCTGGGACTTATCAACAGAGAGATTCACAGGCAGTCAGAAGCCTGCAGGGATCCAAAGTGCTAGAACACTCCCTCCTCTCCTCTCTTCCCCAGGCCTTTAGGTCCTCCCAGGCTCACAAGGATAGCAGCACTGGCATTCATCCTGGCTGGGGGAAGGACAGTGTCTAGCTAACAGGGAGGCAGAGCTTTCCCAGTTCCTCCAGGTGTTTGCTGCTGGGGCAGGGGAGCTGCTCTGCCAGTACTACCCCAGGCTCATATGGGCAGGAAACAGGTGCAGAAACACAGGTAAGACTGAAGAGAGACACCATGGCAGTGCCAGCAGCTATTAATTTTCCAATTATGTGATACAGTGTATTTTTTGAATCATGATACCGCTGTGTCAGCAGAGTGCTGTTGTCGCTTAGGTCTTTGTGCTGTGACTCACTGTTGCCTCTTGAAGCGTAGGGGAGATGAAAGGCAGTGTTATGTGAAAATTTCTCATTTCCAGCATCTCATTGTCAATGTTTCTGAAAATCATGTTATCCTTCAGTTCAAAGGTTTTCCTTTTAAATGCTGCATTTTATGTTTCACAGAAAGGTGCTATTCACCAGCATGCAGGCCTGTCAGTAACTGAGATGCTCCTGGAAATGTTGACCTACCACCTCTGTGTACTTATAAGAAATAATGTTGTTTTCTTTGCAGAAATCCCAGCTATTGTGAGGAATCATGCTGCAGAAGGACTTGAGCATTTCCATTTCAGTGGTGCAAGGGCAGGTAAACCAACAGGTAAACATCTGTATTTGGTAGTCTAGTCCAGCAGTGACGTGTGGGTAAACTCCATTTCTGATTGACCTGTCTGCTCATGCTCTGTTTCCTCCTACAGATAATGGTGTTAGGTCTGGGTGTATCACATCTCAAGCGAGTAGAAGATTTAAAAATTAAAAATCAAACAAGTCAGTGCTGTTGCAGGTGGGAGGTGTTACTGGTCCAGACAGCTAGAGTCAGTGGGCTTTGTTGGCTCTGTTTCTCTGTGAATTGATCCAGGGTGCCTAACATGTATGGAGTTACCCACAAGGTTACAGTATGTGAGCTGCAAATGACAACCTGCTGCTGTATTTTATTACTGCTGGGTGCCATGAGGTTTCTCCACGGTATCTACTTATACCAAATCTTAGCTGTTAAACCACAATACTATCAGGCAACAAGACCCTTTTAGAAGGCAGAACAGAATGGCAATTTGGCATAATGCAGATGTCTGTTGTAAAGTTGTTTTATTTTTGTCTCCTTACTCCTCTGGGAAACGCCCAACATGAGTAGAAAAATTCCAAGTCCTTTCATTGGATGAATCCATACCTACTGCCCCGTTGTTTCACCCCACTTTAATGTGAGGGATCTGAAATGCTATAACAAAATATTTTAATGAGAATTTTAAAGGAAAAAAATGTAAGTTTTTTTTAAAGCTTGGGTATACATCATTAAGTACCCTAATTTACCTTTGTATACACCAATAAAGTTTCTTAACCTTCTGAGCTGGCAGTGGTATAAGGACACAAACAGAGCAGATTCCTGTTACTAAATGGAAAAGAGGCTGAGAATTTTTCTCCTCCTGTGATGCAGGTGAAAGTGTTACAATACTAGCTGCAGTAAAGGACAAGACTAGAGATAAATGCAGTGTTTGAGAGAGGAGGAAAGGCATTATAAAAAACGACCTGAACCACCGAGTGATGTGTTTGTTCAGCAGAGCTTTTAAAAAGTGCACTAATGGCCCATTTTATCTATCACCCCAAGTCAATGAAAAACGCCTATTGACTTAAATAGACATTGGATCAAATGCTGAGCTTTAGATATAATTATACTTGGTATACTGAAGTTACTGGTATTTCTCTTCAGGCTGACTTCTGCTCCCTCCATTATGTACTGTGACTTCCGAAAGCAAACAAACATTCCCCTTTTCCTACCTATACAAACTGAAGCCTCAGTGCTCCCACTGCTACTCCCAAACTGGCTGGCAGATGCTGAAGCTGCTTTTTAAATTGAAGCAATAGCCTAGACCCAGCAAACGTTGCTGGAGGGGAAAAAACAACATATAGAATATGTCTTTGTTGTATGTAGTCCTACTGAATGTCTGGAGCCTAGTTGGTGAGTTTGGAAACCTTTTGACTTCTGAAGATGTATTTCCACTTCTTGTCCTCAGGTTGTTATGCTACTTGTCCCAAGAAATGCCGTAATCCACACTTCCCAAGGAATCTCTTTTAAGTGTACTGGCAAGAGTGATCACAATTCAGTCCAGTGAACTTCATCCTCCCCTAGTTTTTTATTGCTAAACTGTTTGAAAAATGACTTGATTTTGTCCCTTTATGGGAGTGCCACTTGTTGGTTTTCTTTGCTATGATTGTCGAGTTTGCTCTGTAAAAAACCTACATAATACTGAAGCCCTCAGGAATGTGTTTTATCATCAAAAACCTACCCAAAAATCTGTAAAAGCCAATGCAGAATAGATAAGATGGTGATTGAGAACATAACTGATTCCCTCAAACCTACTATACTAGTAGTACTATTACTGCTACTGCTACAAGCAATAATAGTAACAGCAAAATCCTAGTTCTATTTCTTGCCATCCTCTTGTCTCAGCTAATTGCATGATAATATCAAAAAGCATAAGCTGGTTCTGGAGGGCATGAATTAAGCCACAGAACACATCCTACAGTTTACTTAACTTTGTAACTTAGTAAAGATATTACCTTATCTTGTGTAGACAACAAAAATCTAACTCTGAAGACGCAGTAAGACAGAGACATATTACCAAGATAAAAAAAAAGAACTGTCTAGATTTTAACTGTAAGGAGGTTTGTGTGTTATTTGTGATGCTCTCTTACCAAAGTATTAGTACTCACACTGTATTGCCTTTTGGGAGCTTGAGGATTTTATAAGTTTTTATGTTTGTATCAGTTCAGAACTGGGTAAGAACAGAAATTGAACTACTTATCCATCTTCTTTGTTTTGAACTCATTCCTTTCTTAGAAACACAGCCCTTCTCTTGCAAATCACCCAGAGATGCAAACTAATAGGTGAATGAATTATAGAGTCATAGATTCATGGAATAGTTTAGTTTGTAAGTGATGTCTGGAGCTCACCTAACCCAACACCACAAATATCTGGTTCAGAGCTGCTTTTTCTATCTCCTGGTAAGAAATAGAGCCCCATGGGTCACTAGGAATGTCATTTTGGATTCTCTGCATATGGCAGTTCAAACTCAGAAGGAAAACCAAGGTTTATAATTTAGAAAAATTAGTTTTGATCCTACATATGAAAATTAAAAAAAATTATGACTGTGCGAAATAGTGGGGGAAGTTTTTGCTATGCTTGGAAGGGAAAAAAGAAAGATAAATATCTCTTTTGCTCTTATGTTCAAGATGGAAACCTTCATGCACAATGGATTATTTAAACTGACAGACTGGTACTTAAACAAATACATTGACTAGAGATTCCCAGCTTGGAGATAAATTACTGCAAATAAGCCAAGAACTAAAAAGCATCTATGTGAGTTATATAAATACAGAAAATCTTTGTGCTCTACAAAGGCATATGATAAAAGAAACTCTCAGGTGAACGTGATAACAAATAGACTAAAATCACATTTGTTTTACAGATTTGAACTTAAGGACCTTGAAGGTCTTTGTTCTTAAATAAAAGATTAATCAAGCTTGCTTATCTCTCAAGAGTTGATGTGGAATGTGAGTCATTTGCTGGCAACATTACACAGGATCGTGAAAAGAGATGGTGAATATCATCATGAACTGCAAACCATTTTGAATTAGGATGGGCAGGATATGACTGTGTGCTATGTAATTGGGCCAGCACATGTGGTTTACTTCAGATGGTATTGTGATGGGTTCTTTGCAAACATCCATCACTCCTGTTTTACATATCACCTGCACCAGTGGCTTTCCAGCCACCCTTAGTGCTCTCCCCATGCTGCTCTGTTGCTCAGTGAGACAGAAGTAGGTCTCTTGCACGGCTTCCTGAAGCACAAGAATGACACTTAAAAAGCCTTAGAATCAAAACTATATAATATTTGCTAATTTCAGCACCAAATACTGATTAGCAAGGCTCTGACACTTGACTCCCCTGAGCCATCCAAACTCTGTTGAGCGTGACACGGGTGGCCAAGAGAGGCAGGCAGCTCTGTGGAGCCTCTTGACATGATATGAAGGTGTCCCCACTGCTGGCAATTCAGTAAAGAGCAGCCCACTCTTCAAAAATGCTACAGACTGAAACAGCGACTTTGAAATCTCTTTCTATGAGTCTTGCTTCTCTAGTCCCTCCTCCCTTTCAGGCAGAGATGTGCTGAGTTCTTGGGAACAAGCATCATTTCTCAACCTATTTTAGAAGAGCTTGCTTTGATGTTCCTCTCTATGCTCTGTTGCGTGACATTAAAGTGAAACACTTGTTATTTTACAAAAGCAGAAACAAATACATTCATATCAGAAGATAAAGAAAGCTGGCATTAATGGAGTAATTATGTTCAGGTATGTTAGCAATACAACATTATTAAGTGGTTTATAGATGATTGTTGCAGAGGAGACGTTTGCATCTGCCTTCCCCACTTCCTATGTTATTAGAGGGCTTTAAAAAATAACTGCAAGTCCAGTGGCAGCTTCGGAGGGGGCCTTTGCCACCATCTATTGGTGAACGAGGGGAAGAGGCAGAGTGATGTGACCTTGCTGATGGCACCTACTGTACCAGTGCAAAATTCTCTTAATTTAAACTTTGGGGCAACAAATGTGGGCTTTTTTCATCTTTCTCTGGGAAAGAGTGCAACACAACTGTAGTTATGCCCCGAGTGGAGAGATGTTGTAGCCAAACCTTAGCAGCTGGCTTGTTGTTCCTCTCATCTCTCAGTGAGGAAGGGAGCTCTTAAATTGTGGAGAAGAATGTGTTTCTAATGACAAATCTCTGTAAATTAATTTGTTCCTGGTTTCTGACAATGGAATTGGACCTATTTTCCTTACTGGCTTCAAGAAAAATCACTCTGGTGCTTGAATAGAGGCCTATTGCTGCTGACAAAGCTTGGAAGAGTGCAAAGCTAGAATAATTGCTGGCATTTCTGCACAGTCCAGTGCGAGGGGCACCTGTGAAAGGACATCATTTACAAATGAAATGTTTGCAGAATCAACGTATGTCCCTAAAAAGACAGGTAAGAAGAAAAAGTGAAGGGAGCCAGTGTCAGGAGCTGAGCCAAAAAGTAAATCTTTCAAGATGTCTCTAGATATGAAATGAATATATTTTATTGGATTCATCAACTCTGCTTGCATATGCAAATCCCTCATGAATAAAGCTTTTGTAATGCAGGCTCCAAAATGAATTCAGGTAGAGTCAGTGACGTCGGTGAATGAGCACAGAGACAGTTTAAAGAGATTGCTTAGTTTTCAAATCAACAAATTGCTGTGGTTCTACTTAATCCATCAAAAAAAGGAAAAGAGAGCAATCTGGCAGCCAGGCGAGAAGATATAATAGTAAAGGACATAATGTTCCAGTTATTTTAGGACCTATTTACACTATGAAACTGATGGCATTAGAGAACAGTTGTTGAACGCATTTGGGGAACAGCTGTGTTATTGCTAAAGTGTAAAGACTAAAGTGTGTATGGACCTGTCGGGTTGCTCAAGAAGAATAGGCTGCTGGTGGGGAGAGGCTTCTATACATTGTGAAACCACGTTCTCTCTCATTTTAACTATGAGTGAAGAATGACTGGCAGAGTCAAATGACTTCATGAACACTCTGTATTTCCATGAAAATGGCTGTAATTATGTATGCTAACTTCAATAACTGTATCAATCTTTCTTAAATAAGACTGAATAACATGGATCAAAACTGTGTCTTCAGTGTTCATTCACAGATAATCTGGTCACAGTTTAGGTATCTCTGTTCTTTGAATAAAGCACTTACTTTCCCTCCCTCCTTCCTTTTCTCTTGGTGGGGCTGCTATTTTGCTTTTGCTTCAGAATGGACCTGCCACAGAGAAATAAATTGAGAACAAAGAAATGCATCTCATCACAAGATGATATGAGAAAGACTTCTGAAGTCATTGTAAGATAGCTTTTTTCTAGAGAAAATTTTGTTCACAGTTTCACTCACTTATCAGAGCCTCCCTGCCAATTCTGACCTACATGATATGTTTGAAGTCTGCATGTATTTGTTACTTTTGGATGAATAAATGAAGCAGAAGGATGAATTGCTTTGCAGAAATTTTAGTATGTGTCTCATTGGCTTATCTACCTGTTTACATCCATGTACAGGTACAGATGTTGGATAAATATTTGGTGTAGCCAGAGAACAGTGAGTGGTCTGTGATGGTGAAGAGATGTTAGCTCAGGTCTGCTGGAGAGCAAAGGCTCTCAGAACTGTTTTCAGGAAGAGAGTCAAGTGATCTCTACTTTTCCTGCTGTTTCAGTATGAGAGATATGACTGCCATCTCACTACTGGGTTTGTATGTGAAAAATTAGTATTCCCCCCTTACTGGATTATTGGTAATTTCTGAAAATAAGTGTTAATGTCATTGACTGCATGCTGCTGAAGCATGACATGTATAGCATTGACTTGGAAGTTACTTGCTAGTTGCTTCTTGTAATTAGGGGGTTTTTGTGTATGTGGGTAGCACAAGTTGCTTGCATTAATTGCACACAGGCATACTGCACATTTTCTACTCTGCTATGTGAGTAAATGTCCAATTCACATAAACAATGGTGTCCTTTGCTTATGCAAATGAGAATTCAAGCTCTACACAGGAACTGAGCTTCAATTTGTGAAGATCAGGACAGGTGTTACATCTCTGTTTAGTCTATATCGAGATAGCCAAAATGGCACTACAACTTAATCTTGACTCATATTTCTTGCATTTACAACTATGCAGTCTAGGACAATTTATATCTGCCTTTTATTATTTGTAGTGATTTAATGTCCTTATATTAGATTATGGCTTTAAATTCAATATGTTCTTACTGTGCTATAAATTCAAAACACAAATGCAGTTCTCATTCCTGAAAACCAACAGATGAAAGAGAAACAAAACAAGGAAAAGAAACTACCTGTTAAAGTGTGTGGGAAGAGACAAACAAGCAGTATATATGTTAAGAAACACAAGAGATTAAAAAAATGTATCTTAAGGACACTGTGGTTGTAGGAAAGCAAAGAATCTTAGTAGGATTATTTTGGTATTATTCCAAATTTTCCATTCTTCCCTCTCTTTGCAGTATCACACCTGTTCTTGCATGGAATACTATGGTGAAGACGGCATTTAGTGCCCAAATGACTTGTGGGACACACTTAGAGGGAATCCCAGGCATTCATTTTCTGTTTCTCACAGATCCTGTTTGCTCTCAAAGATTTTAGCATTCCCTGGCTGCTGTAGCTCTCTGGTTTTAGTATGCTGATATTTACCTACTTTAGGTAAATATATTTGGTTTAGTAAAAGAAAACAGAATAAAGCATGGGGTACTTGTTTGTGTTGCTATCAACCCTCTCTCACAGATGTTCCTATGGGAAGAATGAGTTCTGCATGAATGAATTAAATTTGGCCTACTATGATTTAAATTATAATAGTAAGAATTTCAGTAGTAGTGTTGACATTGCAGAAATATCTGGATTCATTATTTCTAAATTTGGGGATTTCTAGTGTTCCTACACTTAGTAAAGCATTTATAGGGACAAACACTGTGGTGCCTTATGGTTTAGCATTCACAGAATCAAGGAATGTGATTCCTTGGGAGGTTGGGAGGGACCACAGTGGGTCATCTGGTCAAATCTTCCTGCTTAGGCAGGGTCATCCTGGAGCACGTGGAATGGGATTGCATCCAGATGGTTCTTGAATATCTCCAGTGAGGGAGACTCCACAACCTCAGATACATTGTCTACAAACCTTTAGGGTACATCTGTATGGAAACTTTGTTTCTGTTGTCTAAAAAANNNNCTGTTTTTTAAAAAAAAAAAAAAAAACCTTTTTATCAAAACAATTGAATATGGAACATTTCATTCAAATCAGCTATATTTTGGACTCAAATATATTTCCCTGTTGGCTCATAATTTCCTTCCTTCATACTGGGACTATGACAGTGTCATCCTCTGTGAGAGATCTTTAATGATGGAAGAGAAAATGTATCTAGGGAGCACAATGTGAGGGGGAGAATGGGAGCATTCACAAACCAGTGAATGACTTCCATGGGGTATTGTAATAAAATATCCAAAATAAATAGATTTTCATACAGAAACACAAAAATGGATACCTTTCCAGCTTTACATTATGTGTTTTATTTTGCACATGAATACTTTTTAAGACAGGAAATTGTTTAGTGAAAATGCTGTGTAACTACTATAAAAAAGTTTTCATAAAAAACCCCTCCTACATTTAGGTATTAGATGAGATTTGAAATAGAAACTGAGCATCTTATCAAAACTTTTAAAAAGATTTTATTCATTTTTATTTAGGTCTATTAGTAGCAACAGCATGTGAAATTTCTTTTCCTTGTAAGGATCTGATGTCTTTTCCTGGTGTTTCTACACTCTTTGTGGTTTTCTTAGGAACTCCAAAACAGTGTTGTTCATTCTTCAGTCTGTGGGACATCCTCTTATCATCCACAGGATTGCAGCTCAGTCTGGGTCTTCTTTGTGTGGTATCACATCTTTGAAAATGTGTGTTTATTTCTGGATACATGAGGGATATATAGTTACTGAGGCAATATTAAAACTACAGGAAACTTAACATTTATGAGCAGTCCAGTCATTCTGAAAATCCATCTGACCTGAGACAATACAATTTGTAAAGGTGCTTGGGGAAATCATAGCAGGAAACTAAATAAAAATAATGTTCTAAATGAAGATGCTTTTCTGATCAGCAAGAGAAGCATTAGAAACAAACTGGGGTTTTGATTTCATGTGAGAAAGTTAAGTTAGCCAAACATTTTTAATTTGTAGGGTTTTCATCTTGTTACACTCTGCCTCGTTCAGTTGAGGCTCCCCACACTGTATCTCTTGACAGTTCTCATCTTGACATTTCTAATAATTCTTTCAATATCTCTTGAAAATACCTGTAAGAGAGGGTTTATGTCATGAGTTAATCAAAGTGGAATATACAGCAGTGTATTTTCATCCCAGATAAATATCCGTGTTCCATTACTGAAGCTGATAAAATACTTGATGGACAGCAGTGACCTGTTGCCTACTGATCCTGTGCTACTGGATACTTATTTTTTTTAACATTCAGAAATGCATAAGCAGGATATATACTCAGATTTCTTCCTCATCTTACAGCTGATAGCCTAAAACTTCCATCTGTGGCTTATACTGGTTGAGTGTATAAGCACTGGCTTTGATAAAATGATGCTGCAGAGATTTGATGTAAATGAATTTTTCATGCAGACTGCTTCTGTGGGGCTGCTGGCAAAAGGTTCCCAGGAAAACCACATGCCCGGCAAAACTGCTATAACCCAAAGAAACCAAGACTGTAGCTGATGAGGAATGACACATGATGAATAACAAAAGCTTATTATAAGACGCACTTGGAGAGTGGTGGCTCTCTCTCCAAGCCAGGCAGCTGTAGACTGTGAGATACAAACCCAAATTACTTCCATAACCAGCTGCTGGTCCAGGGTGTCTTCCACTATACCAATGCAGCAACATGAAATAATGTAAATCAGGAAAAAATGCACTGGACTCTGAAATAGTGGCTCTTGCCCCTCCTGCTTCTTGCTACCCCAAATGATTTATCTGTAGTACTCTTAAGTATTCTCTAAGAATTAGGATGTTGAGAAACAAAGGCACTTATCACCACTGAAGTATCAAGAGATATCAACAGTTGTGTGGACTAAGGGAAAAAGATGGTTTTATAGTGTAACCAGTAAAACAGTGCAACCATATGACTTTCAGAAATGTTACTTAGGTTATGGCAGCATTTGCCAGGCTTCTTCTATGAGCTGTCCTTAAATTATGGAAGCAGGGAAAAGAAAGATAACTGGCAATTTCCCAAATATGATGCCTCAGGCTTTGCCTAGAGACCCAGGATACTGCTCATCCATCTGCTCTTTGCAAGAGAAATGCTGGTTTGTGTTGGCCAGAGGGAACTGTTTTCCCCAGGCTTGGCACTAGTGGTAGCAACTGCAAATAAGGGTCATTAGCAGCGTAGCAAGAAGTAACCTTCAGCACTGGCTCTCCTAAAATTGCCTGCAGGTCCACAGTTGTCATTGTCACACTACAAGTTTTACTGTCTGCTCAGTTCAGAGGGTTTTCCCCAAGCTGCCTAGTAGACAGCTTCAGAAACACTTAACTGGCCAAATAAGGTCAAGCAAAAGTTAAGGCTGCACTGTTGCCTGCCAATATGGAAGGAAATGTTACAAACACACAAAGAAAAAAAAAAATCCAATTAGTCTAAATAAGCAGGTAGCCACACTTACCCTTTTTCAACCAGAGATTAGGTGAAGCTCTGTTCTGGACAGTGTCCCTTCATTGTAATTCCCCACTTCCTTTCACTGCTTCATCTTCAGTTGAATACCCAATAGGACACTCCCTCTTCTCTGCAGGAACTTAATCTCCTTCTCTTCTTTCTCAAAAGCTTTAGTGTCTTCAGTCATCCATGGTCTATATCTTCAAGAACTGAGATTTGGAATAAAAATGTGGGGGCTTGATGGCTTTTTCTGGAGACAGACATCAGGGCTAGCCTACTGGCTCTTAGCTACTCTAAGAGAAGGCTCCAGGGTGACCTAGTTGCAGCCTTCCAGTACCTGAAGGGAGCCTACAAGAAAGATGTAGAGAGACTATTACAAGAATATGTAGTGAACTGGACAAGGGGGAATGGTTTCAAATTGAAGGAGAGCAGGGTTACATTAGATTTAGGAAGAAATTCTTTACCGTAAGGGTAGTGAGGCACTGGAGCAGGTTGCCCAGAGAAGTTGTGGATGCCCAAACTCTGGAAGCATTCCAGGCCAGGTTGGATGGAGCTCTGAGCAACCTGGTCTAGTGGAAGGTGTCCCTGTCCACAGCAGGGGGTTTGTAACTAGCCGATCTTTAAGGTCCCTAATAACCCAACCTACTCTATTATTCTATTTATTTAATTGGTCTTCAGATTTATTTGGACTACTAGCAGAGTTTCCCTGGACTTCTAACCCTATATGTATAAATCATAAAATGTTTCTTTAGGTGCTGTTTGTAGGGACTTTCCCTGTGTTATACAAATTACTTAACATTTTAACAGTAGTATTAGTTACAGTCTTCCTTCATCCTTCTGTTCATTCCTTGCACTACCTTTTCAAGAGTTAGATTAACCAGGGAATTAATGTTGTGCCAAGTTTTTATAGAAAGCCCTCAGTAATGGACTAACCAAATAATTAAAATGTCAACATGTATCTTAGTATTTGATCTAGCAAAACATTTGAAATGTGGGAAGTATAAGTGATTTTAATTTCTTGGGAAGTGCAATATCCACTCAAGTATATGCTGATTTTAGAGTCTTCTTTTATGAACTGGAAATTTAAATGTTGCTTGAAAAGACCTCCTACTGAATTTATTGACCTGTTATTTGGAGTTTGACATGAGGGAGATACCTCCAATTAACTCAGAAATTAAAGGCTGTTCATAGCATTTTACATCATGAAACTTTATGAAAGCTTCTTAAAATGCACAGGAAGGGTTTAATTGTGTACCACAAGCCGAGAAGGTGTGTGTTTGCAAGATTGGATTTTTGGATAATAAATCCTTCAAGGCAGAGATTTTATATGTAAGATATATACTTGTATGTGAATGCTCTTTCAAAACAATCCAGAATGTGAATTTAAAGCATGCCAGCTATTTTTGCACAAACTCATCATGTGGCCATTCTCTATGCTGAGGTTCTTTCTGAAATTGCTTCAAACTAGTATGGGAGTGGATTAGTATGTAGGCATCCTTACTGGGGAATTAGGGTAAGCATAGGAGGGGAGTGACCATGAGGCTGCTTTTGTGGAGAAACTCTCACCAGGCTGGTTTTCCCCATTAATACAGCTCATCACAGTAGAGTCCTGATACTGACTGGAGCTTTTCTCTGCTCCTGCACCACATAAGCATTTACGACTGACAGCACTGCAGACTATTGAATTGTTCGAACTGTTTATAGTTGCGCTCCTTTTTGAAACATAACAGATATGTCTTTCGGGTAGATTTCCTCCAGGTAGCAAGCTGTCACTTCCCAGGTTTTGTGCTGTGGTGAGATGAATGCTTAGAAAGCAGGATACACTTGATTTTATTCATAAAGCATTGCACATGTGACAGAACATCCCAGCTCCATTTAATTAAGTGATAATTCACTGTGGGCAGCAACATCTTTCAAAGTGGTTATTGACTGCCTCAGCTGGATCGCTGAAAGACATAAGGCTGCAGGCCACACACCTGGAAGAGCAGTAGTCCTCTGGAAATTTATTTTTCAGAATGCTTTACTAATCTTAAGGAAGTAGTTTTGTCCTGTGTTTTTTAATTTTTGTTTCCTTCCTTATGGAGTATTTATATTCCACACTGAAAGGAATACCTGGCTTCACGGATCACAGCAATACCTATCTCACACTTATGTGAGATAGAGCCAAAACAGCTGAGTGAGTACTTTCCTGCTCCAGGTGTGTTCCTGAATGGGATCTGTTTGCCTTTCTTAAAGACCACTTGTTAGGAAGGCCCCTAGAGCTAAATTTTGCTGGAGGATGTGTGGAGCTGTGGTCAGGGCTTTACCACTGCTTGCTTTCTTTCCTGATTTTTGTTTAGGTTTTTGTGGAATGAAACTTCGAAGTCAAATGTAACAGTAAAAGGACAGAGGGTAGGTAGAGTGGAAAAGAGAAGCATATCTAGCCTGTGGAAGAGGGAAGAAAAGAGCATGTTGAACGACCTGTGAAGAGAAAAGAAAGAAATTGCAAGTACCCAAAAGAGCAGAGGAAGAAAAGGGAGAGGCAGGAAGCGGGTAGCATCACCAGAGAAGCATGAAAAAACAGTGAAAAGGAAATATGACTGTAAGAGATGCTGAAAAAGGATTGCTGGTTGGAAAAGCAGGTAGTGGAAGGTGTATAAGCAATGATTTGTGATGGGGAGGAGGCAGTCTGGTCAGAAACCATTTTCATAGTTTTTCACATTTGGCATCTGCAAAGATAGTGGAAGAAAAGACTCAGAAGTTCCAGTGAGTTACCAGTAGGCACAGGCAGGATCAGGTTGGTGGCTGTGGGGATTAGGCACTTCAGGGAGTTGATCTGTAGTCCTTAGATCATAAAAAAAGGTGGTAGGGCTGATCAAAGGATGAGGAAAAGAGCTACTGTTAAGAAGGAAGTGAGTGACTAGGACTTTTTCCCACAAAGTATCTTCAGTGTCATCCAGGACTTGAACTGAGATTTCATTCTTGTTCATAGATCTTGCCAGCTGTGTTGTAGGTTCACAGCTGTGCCAGAATAGATATTTGGGCAGTATCTGGTTGGTTTGTATTTCTGCCCTTCCTTTGAAACAGTGCAAGAACAATTCAAGTGAAGCTATTTCTTTGCATTGTTAGCCCAGTGCCTCCACAACCACAGGTCATGTGGGCTTTCAGGCCTAGCACAGAGAGAAGCAACAAACATAATAATCTTTGTTTTGTGTCTGTTAAAATTGGCAATAAGTCATTGCATCTGAATTGCTTAATGTAGCGATATTCTGTATCTTTCTTTCTTGGTCTTATGAAACTTAATATGAAATCTCATGTTGCATTATGTTATCTGGAAATATCCTTTATTTATCTATGTAAAATATATTTAAAACATACACCCATTGTGGGTGAGAAAGTACATTGGGAATTTTTTATTTGTAACAGCACTTCTGAGAGGTTCTTCCCTTACCCTTAGCTTTTCCACAAGAGAAGGAAAGAAAAATTCATGTAGAATGGAATACTTAAAAAATATTGTTAATTGTGAGTTCATTCTCTTTTCTCTTCTGTCCAAAAACCAAAGGAGAGTGGCAAAGCACAGGATGGTTGTGGAGATATTCCATTATCTGTCACTTGCATGTAAATACAGGCATATGTGGCTGTAGTCTACTGTAGACTGTGACTATTCTTTTTCTGTTGTGTGCTGCTTGTTGTCACTCAGGGCAGGAGAAGTGATGTGTTGCATGGCTTCACTGAGCACCAAAGCCAGCTTGAGTTGGGTCGCTGCTACACCTGCAGTGCTTCTTGTATGGCTTATCCTCCATTGTTTCTCATGGTTCCTGCTATAGTAATTCCTATAACATGCAACTGAAAGAACTAATTACAACAATTTAAATGTATTTCCATTACAATCTCCACCACAGTCCTTTTGTGCCAGGTTACAGAGTTTATCATTGCAATCTCTCACCTTGCTCCTAGCTTGGCTGGCAGTAAGGGGTCGTTGATGTAGTAATTGCCATAGTATGCAGCTCCAAATCCCAGACTATAACAATTAAAAGGTATTTCTAATACCTTTGGTCAGTTGGCTGCATCACCAGCTGTCCTGGCTGTAACCCCTCCCAGCTCCCTGTGCACCCCCAGCCTGCTTACGGCTGGCATGGTGTGAGAAGCACAAAAGGCCTTGAATTGGTGTGAGTACTTCTCAGCAGTAGCAAAAACATCCCCATGTTATCCATATGGTTTTCGGGACAATTCCAAACCACAGCCCCATACTAGTTACTGAGAAGAAAATTTACTCTACCCTGGCCCAAAGCAGCCCACTGCTTAACTGGCAGTCAGGTAATAATATGATTAAGACATAAGATTTTATTTCTATATTCATCAGAGTTTGGCTTGTATGGTCAATATATTTTGTTTACAGGTTATGTCAGGTTCTTATTTTGTTTCTTTACTGTCTGACTAGCAGAAAATATGTCTTTTTCTAAATGGGTAAAGAAACTCCAGCAATAATACTTGCATGTGTTTGTGCAGCAAAGATAGCAGTTTTTACTGTCATAAATATGTCTTAAAATAGAAAGACTTTTCAGTGCTAAATTTAGGGTTTTACCTACTTTGCTGTTGTAGAAGTTTAACAGTCTTGGACAAGGCTAACCATACAAAACTACTTCTTTTCCAGGCCTGTTTCAACCTTCCAGTGTAAACTTCCTAGATTACTCTAGTCAAACTCATAAATGAATTTATTTTCATCGATTGAGACTGGGTCATGATGGCTTCATTTCTGTGGCAATTGTATTTAGTCAAAAGGTGTTAAAATGTAGATCAGTTAAAATGTAGATCAGTTGCCTCAGTTCTGTTCCCTCAGAGAGGACCCAGGCAGACTCTGAAGCGAAAGAAAATGCTGTGCATGTCCAGCTAACCAGTGACGAGGCATCTATCATGTCTCACAGTGATGTAGAGGCTCGTGGTGGGATTAGAGGATTCCTCCTGTTCCACCTGCCACAATCAGTGGCTGGTAATGTTTTATCTGGCTGGAGAGTATGTGATAATGTTCAGGTGGGACAGATACTGTTCAGGTGGTGTTTGAGTGGGTCCTGTACCCCTCTGAGTTGTGAAATGTGTCATTAGTTGTGTTTTGGGCATCAGCTCATTGGCTTCGTGACATGGTAAGCAGAGGAATGCAGGTTGAGACCAACATGCCTTGAATGGGTTTGAGACAGATTTCCTGCTGACAGTAAAAGTGTTTTGGTGTCTTTACAATGTCCTTGTGTTTTTCTGAGTTTTGTGCTGGAATCTGTAAGAGTAGGGCAGTTGTCTACTTGTTCCCTGCAGCAAATTTGTGATAGGTGGCTGTCAAGTGTCACAAAGCCCAAATGAATAACTGCAGTAGGCTTTACTTCAGCTGGTCTTTCCTTGAGTGAATTATCATTTGCATTGGTGTCACTAGTTCAGATTTCCCCTAATCTAATGGTAACTTCCATCCTCTGAAGAGCTGCGAAATAATCAATATATTTGACCACTGTTTAGGTGATAGATGGAAAAGCTTTGAAAATACTGAACAAGGTTCATACCAGCACTACATGATGGATTGGTGCCCCAGGGCCCCTGAAAGTTTCTGCCTCAGAGCATCTATCCTGTTTGCATAGCAACTGTTCTGGGAGAAATTCTTAAAAACCTGAATAGGAGACCAATGTTAATGTAAAGTCAGAGAGAAAAGTTCTTTATTGTCTTACTTTTGAGATGATTTTTCAGTATTTTCAGTATACCAGTTCGGCTGATAAAACAATCCGAGCTGTAAAATGTCCAACCATTATCACTAAAACCCCCTTGAGCAACAGAGTAGCTGGTGTGCCTGTCTGAAATGAGTCTATTGTGTCTAGTGCACATGACCTGCTCTGTAGACCACTGAAGGTGATTAATCTCGTTTGCAATGGAATTATGCTAAGATCACAAAATTATTTAATGAGGTTTAGCCCTGGAGATGCTAACCTGTATGTGTAATATGCTCCTTAAACTGTTCTGGATCTGCAAGCTCAGACTCTGACAAGATGAAAACTGGTTTGTCTGCACTGGAAAACTCAAGAATATGAAGCAATTAATGGATTTACGGTGGATTAGTTAAATCAGATTAATTCCTGATCTTCTTCCAAAGCAAATTAAACTAAACCAAGTTAAGGCCACTTTCATTCTGAGTAAAAGTATCCACTTGCCAGCATAATGCAGTTTAACTAATCTTATTAAAAAGTGAATTTGAATTACTTTTCCTGAATACTCTCCCATGCCCAGTTCCTTTACATTAAAACATGCAGTCTTCAGCACTGCCTTCTTCAGGGTTTCAGGACATGGTTGAACCTGACACTAAGATTAGATCCTATGATTAATACTCAGGGAAAAACGTGTCTACATGACTGCTAAGAATAAAATGAATAGATTTTAATGAAGTATTATGTGAAAAATGGAAAGGCTTCCATATTTCATATTTCCATATTCCGTCTTCCATATTTTCAGTGTTCATACTATGAATGCCTACAAACAGAGAGACAAATTTAATTTAATTTTGGCAGTAAACTGGATGGAAGTAGCATAAGGGACAAGCGGGTTGAATCACCTGAGTTCTTACTGTTCTAGGATCAGAGTACTCTAAAGGTGGTATGGTCCTCCTTATGTAATCTGATTTCCTGCTGTCTAAGGTCAGCAGGTGAGTTGTACCTTAAGTCCTGCTGAGTGCTGAATGACTGGAAAAGTTTGGAAGCTCTTTGTTATGTGTCTCGATTTTGAGCAGGGGACAGCTCAGGTGGAGGGATCACTCTGTGTGCCCAGCTCCCTGCCTTTGTCATGAAAGCAGCAGAACCTTTGCCTCCTGCAGTTTTACTCCAAGGAGTGTGACTTTTCCCTTTCCGTTGGTCTGTTCCCAATGGAGACAAAGTACTGGGAACTTCTGCTTTTGATGTGGCCAGTCTTTGGCCAATCTAAATTTGCTTTGCTCTGTTGTGGTTAAAGGAAAAAATACACTGCTGTTTTCATTGTATTGTTTGTTTTCTCAGGTCAGTCATCCCAAACTAGTTGTCTTACTTTGAAAAGAAGACACACACATTTGGTATGAAGTTGAAAATTACAGTGTAAGCTGTTTAGCACAGTGGATGTATATGTATGACATGCTTACTGTTCAAAACTGGTGTGTGATGCAGTTTACTGGCTAAAGCTCAGTACTGCAGACAATCATAACCGGTATTTAAAACCACAAGCAGGTAAGTTATTTTCTTTCTCTCTGTATTTGCCCCTGTTTGAACACCCTGCTACAAGATTGCAACATGTAGCTCAAATTCAGCAACTGGTAGCACCAGAGTAGAAGGGGGGATATGAAAGTATATTTTTTTGGGTTTGTTTTGTTTTGTTGGTGTTTTTTTTTTTTTTTGTGACAGTGTAGTCTCAGCAGTTTGTCTGTGTGCTATCATTCACAGTATCGGCACTTAAAATCCTTGTGATCTTTCTGATTTTGATGGGAATTGTCATGTGAAGAAATTGTAATTCCTGTCAGATGAATTATAATGCACAACTATGCTGCTGCTTTTTTAGATATGGTAAACTATGATTCACAAAAGCATCCTAAAGCTGTCCTTGCTTTATTGACTTAAAACTGTGTTGCTGGAAATGCATTACTCTTGATTGTAAAGGTGTTTGAAAGAACAAGAAAGGCACCAGCCTCTTGAAATTTTTTGAGAGAAAAGGTTATTTTAGCCAGTCAGTCTCGAAGCAAGATGGTGACATTGTTCGTGTGTGGTGCCTGAGCTCATCAGGCACAGCTCCTTGACCTGAGCTAGTCACCACACTCAGTTGCCATGCCACTTTAATTTGCTGCTGGGAGACTCTTGACTGTTACTTCATTGCATGGTGTCGTTAGGTCTGAATGAGACACCTGAGCTCCCAACTGCATGCCTAGAAAACTTTTGGTGAAAGGTTTTTGAAGACGGGAAATGGCTTTATCTTAACTAACACCATGACCCCTTTACATCATTCAGAGAATGTAAAATGAATTTAGAATGGAGGTACGTACAGCTCATACTTACACACATTCTCTCTTACTGATGGTACAGGAGGGCTTTGGGCTAGCATAATTTTTGTTTCCTTGGCAATTAACTACTTTGTCTGCAGTGCATGTTGTATAAAATCATAATAATTCCCACTTAAGAGACAGTCCAAGCAACTAACTATTTTCTCATGCACCTGTGGGTTTTTTTCGTGTGACTTTGTTTGAGAGGACAAAGTGAGTATCAAAATATGAAAACTTTTCTTCCTTGACAACTGGCCAGGTTTTACTCAAGAAAAAGGCAATGCACTTTAGATGTTGATCTGTGGTAGTTTCTCTTAACTGATTTGATCTGATCTGTTACTAAATCTCAACACTTTGTAATGCAATAAACTCTTAGTCTTTGATTGTATCTGACACCAGCAGAGGAGCACTGATCAGAAAAATCTTCCTTTGATTTCTCTGGGTAGTGGATCAGATGCAATAGTGAGAAGGAAGGAGCTGAAGAATAAATGAACAACACAAAAAAGTGAACTTTTTATCTCTATCCACAAAGATGTTCTTTAGAACTACAGACATCACAGTCCTTTTTTATTCTTAGTGTGAACAAAACCTTTCTCTATACAGTACCTGAAAATCACAGAATGAAATGAAATGTCTTTTATAAAAAATATGTATCGGTGAATACATGGTGACATGGTATTTTGGATTAGTCCTTCTGGTATATAATCCCCCACAAGTACGCATCTGCAGTCTCCTAGCTCTTTCTTAAAAACACATGTAAATGTCAAATCTGTTCAAATGCCCTTATAGTGTTTATCAGTCTTCTGTGTTTAAGTCTGATTAGAGGTAGTTGAGAACTTTCAGACTCTTGAATCTCAGAGTCTAGGCACTACTCACATCCATGGGTCTGCAGGCATACTTGTGGGATGCAGATGCCCTATCCCGTCTTGTGCCTCCATCCTGAGAATAGAGGTTTGCACAACATAAGAACTTTCAGACTCAGGCTATTGCTGGTTCTTTGTGCTACTGTTGTACCACGGACAAACTCCAAACTCTTATCTTTAACAGTGTGGAAACTCTCAGTATGGTATAGGCTTTTCAACTGTTTGTCCAGGATCCCATCCCACCCCAAGATCATCTTTTCCAAGGCTGATGTCATTGCTGTGTATGTCCTGAACTCTGTGCATGTCCTGTGCCAGTACAGGTATGACAGGTTTTAGATGCAAACTGGAACAGCATTTACATGCTCTTAGTCAATGGATGTTTTAAGAATAGCACAGAGGATTTGTGTATTCTTCTTAGCTGTACTTTTAAATAGAAATATTTCCTTGAGTTATGGGTTTCAGATGTAATTTTTCATGTTGCCTTTCGTATTCACACAGTTCCTGTGATTTGGATAAGTGATGATTAGAGCTATTCTAAAAGTGACTGTTTTCATATCAGTAGCAGGGCTGAAGTGAGAGAGGACAGGCACATTAATTTTACAGAACACTTTGTATCTAATGCCAGCTCCTGCTAGGGGAGGAAATTTTTCTCATTACTGCAGAGCCTCTCTTTTGGCCCATGCACCTTTGGAAGTGGAAGCCAAGGTATTTTAGGAAGTTTCTTGTTCATTTGAAATAAAATGCACAGTAATTAGACAAAGCAACCATTGCCAAATGCAGTGCATCACATATGAAATACTTAATTACAGAGGAAAGTTATGTGTTTCAATTGACAGGGTAATCTGTACTCTAATTTACTTGTCTTACCACTCATTACATCTGAGATATTGATTTTCCAGTAGATGGCTTTAGTGGATAAATAAGTACATTTTATTTCAGACCTTGGTTAGAGTCTGATCTGTGAACCTCTGTCAAAAGAGCTTGGGAAGCTCAAACCTCTCCATCAGGTGTTGTCTGTGGAATAATCAAAGCAGACAAATCTCAATAATGTTAGTAATTTGTAAATAAAAGGCAGACAGAAGAAATGAGTCACTTAAAATGATATGACTTTTGAGACTTCCAAGACAATGTTCTAGCAGGTAGCTGCAGTGAACGGTGATTACTTTTTAATTATATGTAACATGACTTTTAGTGTTTAATATCTCATTTATTTCAATTATGCTGTGCGAAATTTCCTACCATGGACCCAAGGGGGTAGAAAAACCTAGAATCATTAAACCTTGTTCTCATCTTTCATCAGGAGTTGAATACCTTCAGAGCGTGCTTCACTGCCTGAAGTCACGGGTGGGATCAGCTGCTAACCTTGACTGGGGAGGTGTGAGAAATGATTAGCTCTTGTAACAATTATCTAAAGCACTGTAGTTACAGAAGTTTTTATAAATAATATTTTTCAGAAGTTTTTATCATTTGTAGATCTTGAACATATTAGCCAAATTTAGTTGTGCTAAGCAATTCAAAGCAACAAGGTCTTCACTGATATGAATTGTGCACCTCGTGCTTTTTTTTATTTTTGGGGGTTTTTAGGTTGTGGTTTTGTTTTGTTTGGTTTATTTCCTTTTTTTACAAATAACTCACTGGGATATGTTCTTTTTCATTTAACTACTTTGCTTTTATTTTTTTTTTTCTGAAGTAAATGGTTAATTTCCAAAGTGGTTTTCAGCTAATTTATTAGTGGCCACATTATGCTACTCAGGTTCGCAAATAACACTGGGGTTGCTGTAATTGACTGGTCTCAAGATCCATCTAGAGCTGGATTTCCTGAGACCAGAAGCCAATACCACATCTCTTAGAGAAAGATTAGAATCTAATCCTTCATGGGAAGATCTGCAGTTATATCCCTACACACAGCGATATCTGAAAGCAACCAGATTGGAGTTGCTGAAATTAGCTTATTTTAGGTAGTTTCTTTTTAATCCTAATAAAATCTTTATTTCAATAGTACCTTGTGGAACTGAATTTCATGTGTTTTCAAACCAGTAAAAATATCTTCTAGTATATTTCCTTATTATCTAGGATCCAGTTGTTGCATTTCTCTATATATTACTTATTTCATGGATCTACTGTATCCCCAGTTGTTTTTTTCTTTCAAAAAAAAAACCCCAAAATTCTCTGTTTTCAGTCTGTTTCAATGTGGAAATATTTCTGTGTCTCTAATTGTTTTTATTGCCCTTCCCTTTCTTGTATTATCTGTGCTTTGGTTTTGGTGAAATTAGATGACCAGAACTGAAATGTGATTGTACTGTTGATTTTATATAAGGGTACATTGCTATTTTTCAGATTGCTTGTTATCTGTTCCTTAATGAAGGCTAAAGAGTTATTTGTGGTTTTTGTACTGCCATTGGACATTGTGCTTTACAGAAAGATGTCTGATTCTTTTTGTAAATGGTTATGAGCATAAGCCATTGGAGCATGCAAGGAATTCATCCTGTTCCTTCCATTATTCTGCATTCAACTCCATTTAAGATGCATTTGCTACTAGGTTATTCAGTTCCCTAATTACATTAGGTTCCTTAGTCACGGATCATTCTGTAAACCTTGTGAGTCAGAAGAAAACAAGAAAAAGCAAAAGAAAGAATAGAGTTTGCTTTCCCAGTATCATAAATTCTGGATCACTTTCATTTTATCCTATTTCTTTTCAGTCTCATAGTCACATGGGAAGATGCCTGCCTTAGGGGAGAGCCATTTTTTTCTAAGGGATGTTCACACTTAAATCTTTAGCACATTGAACAGCGTGCAGGCTCAGAGTCCAAATTATTCTAGTCTTATTGGTTATTCTTATATATAACTTTTCTTCTACCTGATTTCTGTAGCAGGTTTGAACTGGTTGTGCTTTCAACATTTTCTGAAGATCTTGCCTTGAGGCTAAGCAGGATTTTATCTAGTTTTTGCCTCTCTGTAACAATTGGAACATTGTCTAGTACAGTGGCTGGCAATCTTTTTGGATCGCTGTTGTCTCCTGCCTGAGTGCTGCCTGGTCCCCAGCAATATCTAGACCTTTTCCTTGCTGTGTGGTGATGTGAACCATCTGGCACCGAATTAGGTAATCCCAGCAGAAGAAAAGATTCTTATTTATGAAAGGAAACCTTGCCCATTTGCAATAAGAGGACTAGTGCACGTTTCAGTTTCTGACTTCCAGGACAAGCCAAGTAGTGCAGTGCAGCCCTGAAGCCCAGCAGCCTGGATGTTATTTGACTCATGGAATGGGCCAATACTTTAAAGAGATCACTAAGGATATCATAAGGATATGTCTATAGAATCGCAAATTACTAGGGCAACTGGAAGCAATATAGTAACCTTGGGATACAAACTTGCCAAGAGCTGCGTAGCCTTGCTGATATATCTAAACAAAAATAATTCATATATTCACATGCAGCCTTGCTTTGGGCTGCATGAGCATGTCTGAAAAAATTGCAGCCAGTTTCCAGTTTGAGAGATGTAGTTCATCACTTTGGATTTTATTTTTTCTTTCACACTGATGCTTGTTTTCTCCCAGAGTATAGATTTATTAAAATTAAGAGTTGGGAGCAGAGAAGTTTATATTTAGAGTACAGAAAAATCTGGAGCTCATTTAAATGATCTGGAAAAGAAGAAAAACACACTGGTCTTTCAGCCAAATACTTCTGAATTATTATGGCTTTGATTTATAACTATTCTTTTCCATTTTACACATGATCCTGTAAAACTGACCTGCATGCCTGCATGCAACAGACCAGAAAGACTGAGTGGAATATTAATGAGAATAACAGAACTGTAAAGCCTGTCATACTGATATTTGTGTTCTAAGTGTCAGTGCTATTTGGCATCATGACAATCCAATTTTTATCTGTTTCTATCTAGAATTACCTAATTGCCAGTTTTCAGCAGTATTCAGGAGTTTAATACATCATTAAAAGATCACTTAAAAAAGATTGGTTGAAAGAGTTTTTTTTTTTTCTCCTCTCTTTCCTGTTGTACTTCTAAGTCTATCAGGTTTTTAAGCTTTAAACTTGTATATGCTAAGAGTTTGAACTCATTTTGGATAAGAATTGTAAAAACTAATTAAAAGTAAAGACAAAATAGCACAAAAACTTGTCACTATGTCTTCACAGCCTATCCAGTAGGCTGGGTTTCTTGAGAACTTGTTCTACTTTTTGTTGCATTTGTGATCTCAGTTCTTGATTAATCTGAACTTCCCTTTATGCAGTATAGAATAGTTAATGATCTTTCTTGCACATGCCAAGATTTTGACACTTCATAAAATTTTTGCTTTCTCTCTAGGCTTTACTGCTCCACATTCCCTCCAATCAATTTAATTCTATGAAATCTATTTCAACCATCTCTATCCGTGGTGAGAGAAATATTGATTTCAGTGTGCAGTCATTCAAGTAGTTTCTTTAAGAAGCATTTTGCTATCAGAAGCTGTGGTAATAGGGACCTTGCAATGAGAAAGTAAAATCTCAACAAGACACAAGTCCTGACCCTATATGCTGTTTCCGTAACAATAAAGTGGAGCATGATCTTGACCTTGTCTCAGAAGTGCTGTTTTAGAACTTGGATTCAAACTGTGAAGGTAATAAGAAAATTAATAACATTCATCCTGTGTTAAAGCCAAAGGAAGACATACCTTTTTTTTTTTTTTTGTCTCATTCTTTGAATCCATATAATTTTTTTCTAGATGATGTATGTGGGCTGTAAACAAGACCCTGACCTGCATTTTTGTCTTTTTTTTTTTTTTTGGTCAGGTTTTGTCTAGAGATTCACTAACAATTATTGCTAACTTGTCATCAATAGATTCATAGAGATTGTACAATTGATCTCTCAAACTGTACTCTATGGACCTGTTCTTGTCTAGATTGTGAACAGTCTGTTGCGATGTTATTTCCCCCATTCCTAATCTGTGCCTGCTGTCTCTTAGAGATAACCTATGTGAGAAGTCAGTGTGAATGCTCAGTATAAAGCAGGATAGGTATGCCCTGCTGTCTCTTTGAGACCACTCCAGTATGCACTAACAGCACATCTGATATGAGGTGGCTTATGTGAGATGGAGAAGGCTGCCTCCTGCTTTGTGCAGAGTGTCTGTGCAGGTAATTAAAATTGAGTGGCCACTGTACTGAGAATTTGTACCTGTTGTGTTGCATTCGCTCAGAGAAGCCTCACTTTTACTGACAAGCGTTTCATTGGGTGTGAACTCAGTCAGAAACTATGTTGTCTCTCACAGAGCAAGACTAAACACCTAAGAAAATGGAACTGAGAGTATATCTGTATTGCACGCTATATTTGTGTGTAAAATTGGAGTGGCTGGAGTCAAGAGTTACCATGGGTTGCTTTTGTACCCTAGATTTTTAGAGTACAGTGTTGTAGAGGGAAGAGCAGGTATTTGTTGAAGAGCAAAATGACTTTCAGGGACAGCAGGAGCAGTAATGTTTACCAAAATAATAAAACTGGATAGTGGAAACTAATGGCATATAGATTGCACGTAGAAAGCATCAGATAGAAAGACACAGAGACACATTTGCATAACTTTATTTTGTTCCTAATATTCTCATAACACTTGCAGAAAATACTCATGTTGAAAGTTGAACAGGAGTGATTGCTAAATGGTTCAAGCACATGCAATGTTCTTGAAAGTTAATTAAGAGTATTTCTGAGTCTGGGTTAACTGTGTAGTTGTGTAATCCAGAGCAGGAAAGATGTGCCTAATGATTTGTCAGGGGTCTAATCAAGTCTTTGCAGTACTGACACTTGGCAGACTGCTGTGCTGGACCTAATTTTATTGAGCTCATCTGCTAGAAATTTCTCTGTGTACAAATGGATTGTAGTGGTATTTCTTCTCTTATGCCTCTGATGCCCTCCCGGCTTAGGTCTAAAATTGTCTGTAACATCTCCAAACATTTGTGTATGTTCAGTGCCCTTTCTCACAATTTCAACTACATGTGTACCTTGGGCTACAGTATAGCTCCTCAGGGAAACTGAGGTAAATGTTATGTATAAGCCTTTCAGAAGTGACAGTGCTCTCAATTGCATGGGAGGAGGGAAAAAAAAAAACCAACTAGAAAAACAATAAATCCCAGATATGTTTCTATGCCTCATTTTCCTTACTACTCTGAAGCATCCTTTGGGCTCTTGGATCAGTCCCTCTGGGATGCTCCAGAATTGCTTTCTTTTAGCTTGTGACTGGCCTCCCAAGCCACTGAAGTTTCCCAGCTTAGCTCTTCCATAAGCCATGACCCTTCTGGAGCTAGACCAACATTCCTGCTAAAAAAGAATATTCCTCTTATCTTCTTCCCAGAGCTCCTTCTTCATTTTCCCAAGGTTTCTTACATTACAAACCTCCTTTTGAACCTCCTTTTCTCTGGTAACTTTTCACAGTGCAGAATTCCTGTCTTTCAGACAGATGACTACAGCATTAAGCATCCTCCATTAGTTTGCTCAGCAGGGAGAGGTACATAAAGACACAGAGGCTTTTCATGAAGCAGTGATTGTCTTTGCATTCATTTCAAAACACTGCACAGACTGTTGCTCTTGAATTCCTCAGATTTTCAATATTTGTTTGTTGTTTGTTTGTGTTTTTTTTTTTGGTTTGTTTATTTGCACTATTTCTTAGATGTTTCTGCATATAGGATTATTAACAGTCTTAACAAGTGTAGTGGTCAAAACAGGAATGCGTTTTACTTCTATAGACGTTTTGAAGTCCTGGCATCCTTGTTTGTCTCCTTTCCTTTACACAGAGTGTACCTTACTGGTGTCATGTATTTACACACACATGCCAACTTCAACTACCCTGTGAATGTAAGGTAAAATGAGGGAGGGTCTGACAACATAGAATACAAGTTACAAGGAACACAAGTAATTTTAGTTCTTATCATTGTTTTCCCAGAAAAGGTCTCTGAAAGGTCACAAATCATATTGTATTATTTCTACCAAGTCTGAAAATGAGATGTGACCTGTCAATGAAGCATCTGGTTATTAGGAAATTCATGCTTTTCTGTCTTCTGAACCCTTGTGCTTAGCAACCCGTGTGTTTAGTAGTTGTGAGGTTGTGAGGTTCTGCTGCATACAACAGCATTTAGGCTGAATAGAGGAGATATACTGTGGTATATGTGCCTGTTGCTTTCTGTTTCTTACCTGTATTACCTCTATTTACATTACGACATCTGAACTCATACAGTTTGCTTACTCTATATTAATTGATGAATGAACTTTGAATGGCATCTTTGTGTCCTATATGTAAACTGTCTTAAAACTCCTGTGACACTTTATAAGAGCTATAGGATACAAATTGTTGGTTTTTAAAGCATGAGAGCTGTATACACAAATGAAGCAAGGCTGTAACATGGGTGACATTTTAGCTTCTTGGGCAGATTATGGCCATCAACACACACAAATACACTACTGACTTCTTCAGTGTTCTTCTATTTTCCACAGCATCTTTGCCTTGTGTTTCAGGAGAGTCCTGAAATAAATGCCTTTCAAAGGACTGAAACATGGAAGGATCCTGCTCTCTGCTCTGCTTGTTTCTGACTTCAGTTTTCCTCACCACCACAGAGCAGAGTGTAGCAGAGGGACAGTGTTGTGTTCAATCTTACGTCCCCATATCCATATGCATCTGGACGATCTAATTTTAGGCCTGTCAGCTTTTACAGTGATAAGGTAACAATATAGATAACATATAAGCTGCATCACAATGATTTTTAAATGGGATTTATTCATTTAAAGTGGATGACAAATGGTTCTCTTTTTATCAGACTCTTAGAAATAAGATTAAAGCAACATTATTTTCCTGGAATAAGAGAACAGCTGGCACAATGTCTGGAGGTCATGCTGTGCTTGCCTGACCTTGCAGAGATGGATAACAACAATGAGGGTCATCCACCTAGTCTTTCTGCTTCCTAAATCCTGTTTGTTTGTCTCAGCCAGATGCTACCTGGAGTACAGGTAAATTGAGAGTTATGTGAGCACTGTGAGAGGCTTTGGCAGGAACAGGCAGTGGCCAAGACAGCACAGTCTGCCTTGGCCTTTCAGGGAATCACATATACATGCCAAGTCCCTTCCAAAAATGTGGGAACTACTGCCCTGTGTTTCTTCAGCAGTTTAGAAGGTCTAGTATACTGTACAGAGTACCTTGAGTATGCTTCCCTCAGGATTAGCCCATTCTGCTAGACACTTGGTCTTGGTGACTTCTGGATTCCGGGACACATCCTGATTTTTTTTTTTTTTCCCCCCTCAGTTCAGATCCCATGAAACAATATAAGGGCTGCATAATAAGCATTAAATCCCATAGTAATTTTTGGTTTGTAATGTGGCAAAAAGAATTTGTGTTGTATGTCCTTAATATGACATTAGAGTATGAATGAAACTAAATGTATGTAGACTTGTCAGTATTATATGTGCAAAATAGCACCTGAAGAGAACTGTTCTCAGGGTTTTTTTTTCCAGTGGAAACATGTTAGTTCAGCCTGAGGCATTGGGAGAGAGCTACCTCCTCATTATCAGGGAGAACAATGGACTTTTACCCTGGATGAACTGTCTCAGACTAAAAGATAGAACTTTTCCTGTTGTACTTTATTGCATTCAGGCAGAGGTCCTGGCCTTGTCCCTGGAGCTCTCTTGGCAGGAGACTGGCTGTACTGAAGAACATAGCAGGATTGCAAAGGGTTACCCACACAAGAGAGAGCAGGGCTGGAGGGGCCAGGGAAGCGTTGACAATGACACTAACATTCTTCTGTTCCACTAACTTCCAGAAACTTCTTCCTGCCCTAGATCTTGGCAGCAGGTGTGAGAAACAGAAGGAAGGTTTGGGAAACCAATAGTGATTCCACTCATTTCATATTTTGATAATCCATCTATGTCTCCTTTTGGTGGTTTTGCTCAGGGGAAATATCCTGGTATATTTA
Organism: Formicarius rufipectus; assembly: GCA_013399695.1. Taxonomy (NCBI): domain Eukaryota; kingdom Metazoa; phylum Chordata; class Aves; order Passeriformes; family Formicariidae; genus Formicarius; species Formicarius rufipectus. The sequence continues at coordinate 147,617 of VXAU01005694.1, read as the reverse complement.
TATGTAGGTTTCTGTTTCCTGCCTATATTGCCTCTATTGACAGAAGAAGTAAGTTGATTTACCATATGTCATTGGAGAATGAGCTTTGACTGCCATCCTTATCCCAGGGGTAAAAAGGGACTTTGTTATGCAGAGTACATGATTTGGAAACTCCTGTTTCTCTCATGACTTTTCTTCAGCGTCTCTCCTATGACAAAGAAATCAATCCCCACTGCTGGATTTTTCTGCTGCTTCTTGGATATTATTTTTCTTACATTCCTACCTATGAGTCTGTCAACGAAGTCTGTAGTTGACAGCACTTTGCCTCATCTGTCACAACTCTGTATGCTCTGATAAATTAGCTGTTTGGGGTTGCAGATTTAAATGGGAAAGTAATACAGAGTAATTATTTTACTGGTTTCTTCCTTTTGATCTTGGATTGTTAGTTTGTTATCTACTCTCCACCTAGTGATCTTGACTGACTTGGTTGTTAAAAGTAGCTGTCTGTTTTAAAATTTTGGGTAAAGCCCACTGTTGAATGTCAGGCTAAATAGTGGGCAGAAGAGGAAAAAAAAATTATATCCTGTTCTGTTTTAAGGTGATGCTCTACAGGTCTTCAGTTCAACAATGAAGCTGCTCCAGCACTGTCGACAAAAAGAACAGAAGAATACGTGCATTACGAGATCCTCTAGATCTGGTGGTGGCTCATCAGTTGTTTCTTGGCATCTCTTTATGTAGTCATGCATAGCACTCAGGAGAGTTAGAGACAGGTTGAAGGTTGATTCAATTAAATGCTGATGTAAGACCCTGCTATCCTCTTGATGTAAGTTCTTATATTGATACACATATAGATATATGTATCTGCTAAAAAAATTATACTTAGTATGTGTGGCCAGGTTTTGACAGCAGGGGGTGAGGCTACAGGAGTGGCTTCTGAGAACCTGCCAGAAGCTTTCCCTATATTGAACAGACCCAATGCCAGCTGGCTCCAGGATGGACCTGCTGTAGGCCAAGGCTGAGCCAATTAGGAATGATAGTAACACCTCTGTGATAACAAATTTAAGACAAGAAAAAAGTTATTTTGCAGAAGTAATTGCAGCCAGAGAAGGAGTAGAGTGAGAATATGTGAGAGGAATAACTCTGCAGACACCAAAGTCAGTGGAAAAGGAGGGGGAGGAGGTGCTTCAGGTGCCAGAGCTGAGGTTCCCCTGCAGCCTGTGGTGAAGACCATGGTGAGGCAGCTGTCCCCTTGCAGCCCATGGAGGACAGTGGAGATGCAGAAATCCACCTACAGCCTGAGGAGGAGACCCACACTGGAGCAGGCAAATGCCAGAGAGAGAGCTGTGAATCTGTCAGAAACCCATTCTGGAGCAGGTTCCTGGCAAGGACTTGTGGACCTGTGGAGAGAGGAACCCATGCTGGAGCAGGTTTTCCTAATAGGACTTCTGATCTTGTTGGAGTCCTTGCTCTTGAAGGACTGCACTCCATGGAAAAGTGACCCATGTGGCAGCAGTTCGCAGGGAACTGTTGCCTGTGGAAAGTACTCATGTTGGAAAAGTTCACACAGGACAGTCTGCTGTGGGAGGGACCCCACACTGCAGCAGGGGAAGGACAACTCCTCCTGAGCAGTGGCAGGAACAACCTGTGATGAACTGATGTAAGCCCCATTCCCTGTCTTCCTGTGCCGCTGGGAGAGAGGAAGTAGAGCTGGGAAGGGTGAGGTGGTGTTAAGATTTATTTTACTTCTCATTATCCTGCTCTGATTTTGCTAGTAATAAATTCACTTGATATCCCCAATTTAAGTCTGTTTTGCCTGTGATGGTATTTGGTGAGTAATCTCTCCTAGACTTTGTCTAAACTCTTGAACCTGTAGTTATATTTTGTCTCCCCTGCCCAGTTGCAGAGGACAGCGCTAGAGCAGCTTTGGTGGGTGTCTGGAATCCAGCCAGGGTCAAGCCATTACAAAAATACGATGTTGAGACTTTGTTTCATTCTGGGGAAGAAGAAAAATTATACTTCTCCATGAAATTGGAGGTTATTGAAACATCTGAAAGTACTAGATATTTGAAATGCATGTATAGACATATGTCTATAAACAGGCTCTGAAAACTGTTGAGAACAAAATGTCCTGCTGTGCTTCTGTGCCTGGTGCTTACAGAAAGAGTTCAATAGAAATGGCTTATGTTAAGCTTTTGTGCTTGGTATCTGAACTCTGATGTTTGACTCCTTACAACATACGTGAAACAAGGCATATTAGTGATTCTACTGAGCAGACAAAAATCAAAGCCTGAACAACAGAGAAAAATGTTCTCTCTTTTAAACCACTCTTTAGCTTTTCTGGAGAACATCTCTATAGGACTGGCCTAGAAAGAAAGCAGTTGGGGATTTCAAAGTGCTCAATGTCCTTGCAGTGTGTGAATAATGCCACTGAAGGTATGCTGAATATAAGCTCTTCTGGAAAAGAAAATAAGAATTTTAGCAACCAACAAGAATTCATGAAGACAATATTTTATAGATCAGGAATCAAGATTAGAAGAAGTAAAGCTTATAGATCTCATACGTTCATCAGGCTTGATAAACTCAATTTTCTTCTGGGTTGAATAAGGTTTATTCTATGTTTAATTTTAATAAAAATTAAAAAGACTATGAGCTAGTCTGAAGAAAAAGTATGCTCTAATTTATGCTTCAAAATTATTTCTAAGCAATTGATTCAAACCTTGAAAAACTAGTTCTCTATTTATGAGATAAAGAATGCATTGGTAGATATTATAAGATATCAAACTTAAAAGTGTAACTGAAAAATAGGTGATGTTTCTCTGCATACCAACATTTTCCATTTGTTTTTCCTTTGTATGTTTCTATCATTATTTCTATAGCTGTTAATCTGTGTGCAAATGTAAAGGGAAAAACACTACAGTGAGAACACTTAATTCAGTGCAGGATTATTTTTGCCCTAATTCGCAGCATCTCATTGTTCATTAGGGATAAGAACTGAACTGAATCTCCAACTCTGATGTACATTTGCATATTTCAGTTGGCCAAAATTTCATTCAAGTGAGCCTTGAATTATATAACTGATCTAATGTCACAGATCTGACCAGCTTTGAGCAGAAGTGTGTGTGTGACTCTGTACATAATTTTTGAGTATTTGGATCAGAAATATCATAGTGGTGCAAGATAATAGTTAATTTTGTATAATTCTAGTAATACAACTGTTGTATGTTGTGATGCTTGACCTCCATCATATTGGGTGGATAATAATGCAAATAAGCAAGCACCGCTGGATTCTTCAGTTTCTCTTAAATGGAAGGGATTTCTTCCTCAGTTCTTTAGGTCTCTGTCAATTAAAAACTCCTATGTGGTTCAAATTGAGACTTGCAGTGCTTTGGAAGGAGCTCTCAGTTTTGAATGAGATGCCTACCCTTTCCTTTTGATCTTTCAGTTTTAGAGAATTTTCTCTTGACCCTGATTCTAGACATCCTTTATCACCTTTGCTTATGGACTAAACAAACATGAGATTTTCAGTGCTTCTGAGAAGGAAGAGGGAGATAGTGGGGTCAGGGTAAATGGCAATGGTGAAAAAAACTCTTGAGGCTACACAGATGTGCATTAAATGGAAAGACATTTTAAAGGCTGATGTGAGAACTATGGTATAGGCAGGCAAAACAAGTTAAAATAGGTCGAAAGTGATAAAGTTTCAATTAGCTGTAGAAGGGACTGTGTTTGAGGAGGTGGCAAGGGGTGGTGAGCGCAACTGGTGAGGAAAGCAGAGAACTTAATTCAACAGCACCAGTAAAAACTTGGTCTATGGCCAAAGGAGCTGCTAGGAAACATAAGCATGTGGGAGATGTAAGATAACCTATGATTATGATCATCATGAGTCCTAGTTCACTTTTTTTACCAAACATGTAGTATTATATCTTCTGATCTAAACCTATTTCAGTTTGTGTGTAACTATGACCTACCTAGGAGAAAGTGTAAAAATTGGTATTTTTTAAGGTTAATATTGTTAATCCTTTGGGGTCAGTTTTTCTTTCCCATTGATTAGCAGGTCACCATTCATACCAGCTTCTGGTTTGCCTGTAAAATATTGCTCTACTTTCTTGTATAAATATAAATTTATAAAATACCACAGTTCTGTGTCCTAAAAATGGTCTGTGATGCGTTGGATAAGTAACTGTTGAATTTACCTTTCTGAAGGCAAATTTTTGTTATATATGTCAGCTGTTTCCAGTGAGAGGGCCACTCAGATGAAGCAAACAGCATGAGCTTACATGTTACAGCTTTCCATTAAGGATAGTTCCATTGCTAAGCATACTCAGTGCATCATCTACCATTGATGTAATTAATGAAGGATCTTCACATGTTAATGTCTCTCAAAACTCATTTCATGGCACAACTAATTTGACAGCTGTCTAAATTACAACAATGTGTGTTAATATTACATTTTCTTAATACAGGGATTGAAGTTTGTCTTCCAGACCAAAATTACTGTTTCAATCTGTATTTCACAATACTAACTTTGACACTGGTGGTCTGATAAATTGCTCAAAACAATTTTCAATCAGTCAGAACAGATAAGATTTTCTTCACTTTGGCTGAATACCAACAGTGTTTAAATCCCCATCCAACTGCCTCATCTTGCCAGATATTACTTGATAACACAATGACATTTTGTAGTGACAGACCATAATTTTGTTCGTATTCCAAACATTGCCCTTTATGGGATATAGAAGCAGCACTTGAACACTAAAGTTCATTTCACAACTTACAATCTAAAATAGTATCACAAACTCACATCACAGAATATCCCAGTGAGGGGTTATTTAAGGAATAGTTTCAGAAAATATGGTGCGATATCACACTTTATTGATCCAACTTGTTGCTTATATAATTCTAATAGAAGAGTCAATCACAAACAGAAGTTGAAAAGCCACTGAATCAATGGAACAAAACCTGGGATCCTGCTTTTGTATTCAGCTGGTGATAATTCACAAGAAATATATTTTCTACATGCACAGTTTTCTAGGTCTCTGAAATGAATCAACAGGATCATTAAAATATAACTACAAAGGTCAGTTGTCAATAATATGTTCTGGGTTTGACAAACATGAAGTCCCTGACATCCTATCAGGTGCATTTTAATTTTAGTACTCTGTGTTAACCAGAATACTGTAATTTTTTTCCCCCCTTTAGCAATCAAAGTAAAATTGTTCATTAAACTCTTGCAAACAGTTGATATTATTAAATCATGTCATATTGCATATAATTGGAAGGATAATTTATATTTTTTTTTTTCTTCTTGCCTCACCTTTTTTATTTTTTAGTTTTGACTGACATTGCAGCAACATTCCAGAGCCATACTTGTTTGTGCTGATGACAAGGGAAAGTCTGTACAGGCAATTTTTTGAGCACTCTAAATATAGAAGACAGGATTTTAAACTACTTGACCATCTGACTTTTCAGAGATTTGAAAGGGACTGGCCTTCTGTGAGGGGAAGGGGGATGTGGGGAAAGTTAAAGGCAGCTGAGTCATATGATAAATCACACAGATATATTGTAAGAACCCATTTTTTTCTTTATTTCCCTATTTTTACCTTAAACACTCTACCTCTTTTCTACATAGAGAAAGCAGCAATAGGTCATTTTCTTGAACAATTTTTGCTGCCTGTTGTGCAACTGTCAGGAGTGTATTTTATAATAGTTATCACTCAGAATAATGTTTTCTTAAATTTTGCGTTGGATCATCATCAAAAAAAAAAAAGGCATTGGTTGACTATACTTTGGAAAAGAGCAAATACTGTAGGGCAAGAATTACCCTTTAACCAGAGGGTAAATTTTTAGGACTTGCTTTCTCTTCCTAATGCATAGTAGTTGTTAAGAAAACGCCATGTGCCCATGGTACCTTCATGCATCATGCCTTCATGCTGCAATCACCATTCCAAGAGTCTTTGCAGTTGCTACATCTTGTATCTTAACCACAACAGTTCTTATTACAGGTAATTTACAGAATAACTTGTGTTATCAAATACCATATATTTAATTAACTGTTAGTCAAGGGTAATTCTGTGCTTAAATGAACTGGATTATCTTGCCAAGACCTGTTTCAGTCATACACACCATGAACATACTCATATTACCTCAGGGCGTCTTTACCCTGCCTCTGCTGATGACTACAGAGCCAGCGTGTAGATCCAGGAGTTTACTTTCAAACAAAGGCAAATACCTGGAGGAAATAAAACATACAATTACTCATTAACAGCAGCACAAATGACCAGAGCACTTTTGCAACAGATACTTTATGTACATGAGGTTGGAAAGTGTCTCTGCCCCAAATGGCTTCCTAAATAAGCACGTGGGAAAATTTTATTATTATTGTCCCCATTGGCAAGAATTGAATAAAAGAGTAATTTACTGACTACCCTCAGGTCATGCAAGGAGGTGATGGTGGTGCTGTTGATGTAAGGTAAGTATTCACAGTTCCAGTGCGGTGCTTCATCCAAAAATAAATCCTTATTTGTTAGACATCTGAGTGAGAACATTCTGAAGTATATCCTGACATTTCTTTTTCTAGAAAACATCCTCATGGTACTAGGCTTAATTTTAACTTTTTTTTTTTTTTTTTTTAAACCCATAAATCTTTAAACTTTTATTAAATGATTGGAAGAAAGACTGAGAAGTGGTTAAAAGTGGTATACACAATAACTAAAATACTCTTGGGATTCAGTTCAGTTTTATTGCATTTAGTGTGCTCAGCCAAGTAATATATATCTAGGTCCAGGTATTTGCTTCTTGTCTCACTTTGTATGGTGTTGGTAGGAAATTGGCACCATAGATATCCTTTACAAGAAGGAATGATGTACGTCCCTACATAAAACAATTTTGTACAGCTCACAGGAGCTGAAAAATGTTGGTTAATTTTCTGTTTGATTTTTCTGCAGTGTTGAGGAGCAGTTCCCAGCATATTTGTTGGCTGACCTTGTAACCTTGAACATCACGGTCTGGTGTTGCATCTTGCAGACCAGTTGACAACATCAGCTTGGATGTGTTTTATGTGAACACCCTCTGTACGTGTCTATTAGTGCAACTCTTCTCCCTGCAGCATAAAGCCTTAAGTCCTTTGAGTATTCCTGCTGTGGTTTCCAGAGGGCTTGATAACTAAAAGATGATGCTGAAGAGGGGGGAACAAGTTTGTCTTGTCCCCTTTTGAGTCTGAAGAAACCTGTCAACACGCAATTCAGCAGACGGTTGGCTGGGGTGGCTGCGAGGCAGGGACGCAGGGAAGAGAAGCTGCTCTCCGTTCTGATGTATCACCTCACTTACACATCTTTTGCTTATGAAATGGAAGATCCCATTCAACCTAATAACACACTTACAGCTTTCAAAGAGGAAGACGTAATTTTCTGCCACCAGACTTGATAGAGCAGATATAACAACTTTCATCAGGTTGTCATGGGGAATTTCACAGCCGAAGCACCTCAGCATGGAGCATTACCCACTGCTGTTAGCCAGGAGCTGCTGCAGAACACAGGGTCTCTTAGTCATATAACATTTGACTCTATTATGCAAATATCTGAAGGAACTAAATTGAGAATTTAATGTATTTTTTTGCCACCTGTCTAGTGCAGGGCTTCCCGAGGGAAATTTAGTGGTGGACCCTGTAAACTTAGATCAACTTGATTGACTCTTTTCTTGACAGGAAAAGTTCATACCAGTCCCATGTTTGACCTCAGCAATGGGCAGGTAAAGAACAAGTTAAGTTATTCACAGTCTTCTTCCTGGTTTTATCTGGGTAATTCTAATCTACTGATCATTGTGATACCTCATCACTTAATAATTTGACAGAATTAGTAGCAACTACCACACTGGTGTTAGCTGAAGGACCATGATTCTTCCTTATGAATAAAACAGGAAGTAATGCAGGTCAGTCTCTGTTAGTTACTGGATTGCAGTGATTTGTAGGTTCTCTTGGATGTATATGAAAATAAGATTGCCCCTAGGACAGCAAAGATATTTAAAAATATTGTCTAAATTAACTTACAGATACTGAATTCCGAGTTCTAATGCTTTATCTCTGTATTTTTCTATGATGAAAGCAAGTTGTCTTTACAATTTTGAGGAAATGTTATTATACCACTGTATAAATCCACATTAGGCTTGGATCTTGAATGTTTTAAACAGTTCTGGTTCTTCCATCTCAAATAAAATGTAAAATAGCTTAAAAAGTTGGAGAGATGATATTCATGGGTATTGAAAAATTTCCGTAATATGACGTTAAGTATGCTAATATTGTTTAGTCTGGAGAAAATTTGACTAAGAGACAACAAGCTAGAAGTCTTTAAAGCCTGACATAAAGAAGGTGACTAGAGTCCATTGTACTTTCCAGTGTAAAACATAGAAGACCTCAAATGAAATTAGAAGGTGTTAGTTTCACAGCAAAAAGAAGCGCTTCTGAATATAATGTATAATTCGGTCAAGAAAATTATCAACACAAGAAGCTGAAAAATGTTGAAGTTTTATAGAGCAGTTGACAGATGCATGGAAGAAAATCCAAACAGCGCTCCTTAGCAGGGAGTTTTTACCTCTGTCTCAGTAAAGCTGAGGAACCTGGGGCAGTATTGTGGGTAAGTTTATTTTCTTACACTCCACTCTGGGCAGAGTGGTACTGGCCAGTGGCAGAGTTTCTGCTAAGGCAGAGATCCAGCATGATACAGCTGATCTGTCCATTCTTGTGTCCTGGATTCAACATCACTGCTGCAATTGCGAAACGTACTCTCTTTCTGAGATGAAAAGCTCTATCTAGATAAAACCCTTCATTTTCTAAAGAAAGTATCTTCATGAGGACTGATGGATCATTTTATAGCTGATTAGAATATAAGTAGCTGTTGAACAGTTGTAGAAGAAATTATGTCAAAGCTCTGTAAGACTAACATATTTTTTCAAACCTGCCCTTTCAAATATTTTTTTGTCATATACAAGTGAAACATCAGCATCCAGGGTTGCCTGTGTCCCAGGCTGGACCTGCCAAGGTACCTAGATGAGTTAGACATTCACTTCTTGCTGAGGTTCAGCAGAACTTGGCATCTTCTTTGTTTGACCTTCTAGAAATCCTTGCCTGAATGCCACTGTAGGTGCTGCGCTTGCAAATTAGAATCGTATTATTTGTGTCACCTGTAAGAAAACCTGGCCAGGTATCTTAACAAGGCTGATTAACATCCATCTGAGACACACATCCTGCAATAAAGAGTGCCTTTTCCTCACAGAGATACAGATCTGAATAGCAAACACTTTCTCCTTTTGTTTGGATTTGCTGTTCACCTCTGCTTTGATTTTATGTCCTCTAAAGTTATTCCAGAAACATTTTTCTCTCTAATGACTAGCTAAATATAAAGAAAAGACTAAATCTTAAATCATTCCTCCAAAGGCTGAGCTATATCTCTGAATATATTTCTGGATTAAATAGCTTTTTTCCTCCTCAGAATTCATTTTTATTTCCCAGTTCTGCTAAGTCTTTTGTAGTAATTCTAGAGGTAAAGCAGCATAATGCACCTAACCCATTACTAATTTTCTACATGGACAAGAAATGTTGGGGATTTAATGCTGGCAGTATCTTTGGAGACCAATTCAAATACAAAGAAAAAAGAATCCTAGTTTACAATTGATTTTACTGAAGTAACAATTTCCTAAGTACCATTACTGTATACAGTAGGAAATAGGTATAGTTATATCCTTAGAATAAAGCAATTTGTGAGGACTGTTATAAAAGGCCAAGAGAATATCTGCTTTGCTTCACAACCCTTTTAACTGCCTCTATAAAATTTAAGGAATTGCAATAAAACTTGGGAAAGTGCTTTGACTAGTGGGCACTATTTGACAGTACTTAGGAGATTCCTGTGTGCTCAAGGCCACTTGGAATATTTGCACAGAAGAAATTATTTAAAATTATATTTATTTTCTGACTTTTTTTCATTTAAAAGATCTCTCTCAATCTGACTATTTTTTTTTTAATAGAAAGATCCTTAAACAGTTCATTGCCTCCTTGGCATTTCTTCATTCCATTTTTCATTTCATGTGAAGTCTCTTGGGCTCTGACCAGTTCAAAATGCAACTTTGTAGTTTTCTAGGGTAAATGACTGACAGTATTGGAAATTATGCTCTTTATCTGACAGACAACTGCATTCATACTCCTAAGCATTTGGACTGAACTTTTAATTTAACCCTAGCAGCTTCTTTTCCCCTCAGCATCATCTGTATTGCCATTCCTACTGTGGCAATGTATCTACCACTTCTGAAATGGCTGTCTTTGTTATTTTTTTTTCTGTCATTCAAAATGCAGCTTTTAGTGCACAGTTTGGGAGCTAATGAAGATGGTTTTGTGTATTTGCTGTTGCATTTAATAACCTGAGACATTCATATCAACACCAGTTTAAAGGTGGCTGGTGCCAGTCGAAATAAGAGTGTGTAACTTTTTGATAGCTGGTAGGCGTCTGATATGGTGTCAGTCAATTTACTAAAAAAAAAAAGGTGCTAGTAAGATTATGAGTTTTGTGAAAATTGTACACAAAACAGCTAAATGATGAATACAGCTGGAGCTTGAATAACTCCTTTATGTCAGCTTCTCTATGCCAAAATTCTGGAGTGTTCATGAGATGGTTTGGGAATTTTTCATGCAATGTAAATATCTTTCTAGTATTTCACTCAACAGAAGACTGTGAATAGGCTTCATTAGTTCACATGCTTAAACTTGCTCATGTATTTTGGTGCTGCCAGTCCAAAACCTGCAAGATTCTGCTGTTAGATTTGTGGAGTGAATAGAAACTGTGAGATATTTCCATGAAGATAGCTAAGTCTTCCTTGAAAGAACTGTGTAATAGCTGTTGGGGCAGCAAGTTTTACTCTGCTGGCCCAACATCTGTTCTGGCTCAGGGCTAGAATACACTGCACTGTGAGACACTGGATTATTATACTCATTATTGGCTTGGACCAACTCAGGTGTGTGTGTGAAGGGACAGGTTGAATTTCACAAAGGTGAAGTGGTGCCCTGCCCCAGTCCAGCCCCTTGGAGCCTCCTTGGACAGCCCCAGAGCAGTCACTGGATGTGGGGAGCACTGTCCACTCCTCAGCCCCTGACCCAGCCTTCGAATGGCTGGCACACCAGAAGTCCCAGCTGGTGGCAGTGGCCACTGGGGGCCAGGGCAGGTAAAACCAATGCCATGTGGCCATTGCATGGTCAAGGCCTTGTCATTTCATGGGCTCCAGGTGTCTGGATCTGTGCTGGAACTGGAGTGGTAGCTACAATTCTGTCTCTTTCTTCTGCTAATCTGCTGTTGATATTTGGGTAAATTAAAGCCAGATGGGTTGGATTTTGCTACATTATATGAGTGTCAAGGTGCTAAGACAGTGCTTCATGGAATGCTTTATTATGTTTGAATATTGCCCTTTAAAATTTTGCCAAGGTCCCTTGTTTTCTAACTTTTATCAGTAAAAAAAGTGTTATTTCACTTCCTCAGAAATGTGTGCATAGTGTCTTCTCCCGTGTCCTCTCTCAAGGTATTAAAAGAACTGAAAGCCCTTTTAACAGCTCTGAACAGTGGGTATATTTGGTGCCTTGTATATTTTAAAAGTAAAACCCCTTTTAGTGAGCTTGTAGGGTGAGCCTGGGGTCTTACATGCACCAACTACTTCCACAGGAAAAGGGAGGACAAAGTACACGTGACCTTTACCTGTATTCAGACTGGGACTTACCACCAGGATACACCACAGAGACATCTCAGAGAATGAAGAGGTTCTCTGTCTCATATTTAGCCCCAGTTACTGCCATTTCGGGGTCACCCAGGTCCATATAAACAATGCTGATGCTTAAGAAAGCAAAGTACATAGTCCTTGGTCCTGTGAAAAAAGTGTTGCCAATGTATAACCTTTCCTAAGTAATTGATTTACTTTAATAACTGGGAAATGTGAAAAGGTAGAAACCTTTTAAATTAACAAAGTTATGAAATATTTGTGTATATAAAAAATAGTGAATTTAGTATCTTGCACAGCATGCAATGTTTTCATTCCAATGTAAGAATTTATGTCATTTATAAGAAATTACTCTTACCCATATGCCTCTTTTCTACAGCACTCAATTTTGAGAGAGATATATATTAGAATCTTAAACACTGTATTATATTTGTATCAGTTTAATCTATGCATGTTGCAAGTGTGTGTATAAATGTCTCCTGAATGTTATTTGTTACAGGTCATCTCTTGCTTTGAGATGAGAAAGATGGTAATACTGCATTAGAAGTTTCAAGTTCAAATACACAGTTCACAGAATAGGATTCCAAGAGGCCACAAGATTAAAACCGTCAAAATCCAACACCATTAAACCCCCCAGCTTTACTTTGCCTCTATGTCTGCCTGCCTAAATGCAATCTGATCACAAATCTCGCATTTGCTCATGTTGTATAAAATGCATTTCTAGTGCAAACTACAGAATACCTCCACAGTGCCCTGCAGAATGTGGATCTCCTGCGTGTCAAAAGATGCCATACTTTGTTTCCATCCTCTATTATACAATTCATTTGTAATCAAAGGATGACAGCATATTCCACTATACTTGTCTGTGCTTGCACGGTGTGCAGAATTATTCTGTACTGCCCTATAATTAAGCAGAAAGCCCAGTTTATATTGAGATGCCTTTTAGCTATAAATGGTAACTCTTCCAGATTATGGAATCCTGTGGTCTGCTTGAGGTTCAAGGTTCTGTGAGGAGTCCAAGGAGTGAGAGACATAAACTTGAGACTGTATTTTAGAGCAGCCTAAAGAACCCCCTTCCAAGCCAGCATGAGCAGCTCAAAGGAAACACTGTTGTCTGGAACTGTGATAGTATATTAGATGTATACTTGCAATATAACGTGATTATAATGCAATTATATAAATAATTATATAATATAATCAAATTGTCTATATTTAGCATATATTTATAATAATATCAGTGATATTCTGCCATATTAACATGATACAATTGTCTCATTATACGTAAGCAAGATAAGGACTTGCACAAACAGAAGAGTTTTTTTTTTTTGCCTATATGCATAATTATATTCTACCCCAGCTCGTGTTGCAGGCGTGGCTGCAGTGCCACGTTTGTGTCATTCGGTGGCAGAGAGGATAAGGCGAGGTCTTCCCCTTGTGCTCTGACCCACGGGGGCTCCCAGGATTGCTCAACAACCTGACATTATTGCTTTTCTGTTTGTTGGTTTTTTTTTCCTTAATGTTAATCTGAGATGTTACACTTGAGAGGCGGCGGGTGTTGGCCGAGTGGCGTAGGTTCCCGCCTGTGGAGCCGACTCCTCCTCTGAGGACGTCGTTTCGAATCCTGGAGGAACTCGCTGTCGCCGTCCGAGCGTGCTCGGCCGTGGCAAGATGAACCTCAGGAGTAAAGGGGGTGGGGCCAGTTCCGTGCACACTGTGCCTCACCTAAAAAATCCATTGCACAGGCTTATCCCAAAATCTTCGTTCGCGAAGTCCAGCCAACAACAACAACAATGGTTATATTAAGATATTAAACTAAGTAACTCGTAAATGAATTTATTAATCACACAGAGCAGCTATGTTCTTTTTTATATGCAGCTGCTCTCATGAGCCTTCGGACACAGAACAAGAGTGAAGGTTGTTAAAGGGATGACAGCCTGCTTAAAAGGATATTACCCTATTTCTGTACACTGCCTATTGTAGAGCTTACACACAACAGAACGTGTTACTACTAAATTACTTATTGACTCTGAATAAGGCACATCAATGCATATGAGAGTTTGATTTTATTTATGAGGTGGTTCTGAAAGCACAACATGATTTGTATGTGTATCTATCCAAGTCAGTGGAGAAAATTTACAGTTCCGTATCCCTTTATATAATGCTTTAAAATGCACAAGTCAGTGTTTCAAAAGTATTTTTTGCATTTCTGTATGTACTATTTTTCAACTTCAGCTGACCAAACACGAATGCAAAGATTGTCCCTACTCTCACCCTATCTTTCTGATCTCCAAAGTGACATGATGTAGTTTTCTAAGCAGCATAGTAAAAAAACTACAGTAATTACTGTAGGTTTGAAAAGGTTCATGGGAGGGATAACCAAATTTTATAGAGTGAGCCTACAGTTTATTAGATGGATAGGGCAGATGTGAGAGGCAATCTGAATTGAGGAGTGTGTTAGGAAGTGCATGGACTTTTAGGAGTGGGATATCTTCACCCACTTTCTGATTTAATGGCCATTGGTTTTTTTTTCCCATTATTTGAATGGTTCCCTGTCTCTGTCTTATCACTTGTCCTTTTTTCTCCAAGATGCAGGTATTTATTATCTTAGCTCAGGTTGGATTCTGTGTGCTTGAAAAGACTGAAGCATTTGTTAGGAGAATGAATAGCAAAGGACAATGACTGGAAGCAGAGAGCATTTCAAATAAAACTGTAGGTGAAGTAGGGATGATGGAGATGATAGGAAAATTAAGAGTCATTTTATAGAACCTTCTCCCTTGATACCCATGTTCAAACGTTTTCATTATGAAATCTTGTCACTTCTTTCCAACATAGTCTTCCTGAGGTGGAATCTACCTGTTCTGGTTGACATTTAATCCTGTTCCTTTGGGCATCTTGGATAGTGTCATTATTGATTACCCAGTAGCAGAAGAAATGTCTCGCCAGCCTTCAGTTTTCCCCATTCAGCTTTATGTGTCTGTGAATCTGTAGTTTGACTGACTATTATGATAATTGCATAGACCCTTTCTTTGCCTTTCCTAATGAACAGGCTTATACAAACTCACTCTTTACCCCAAGTCCCAGAGCTGCTTGAGGTTCCAAGGCATTGGTTGGGATGGCAGGTTGCAGCATCCCTTGCTGAATAGAATGCAGAGGATGCAGCTTCTTCTGCGTCTTAACTGGTAAATACCTCATAGAACAAATAGCATGATCATTTTTGGCATGTTAAGGTTTCTCCTTGTTGTGTTTGTGAGAGAGTTTATAAGTGGAGATAGAATCTAGGGTCACATTTATATCTCTCAGCTGGCTTTGACAGTTATGGGCTTTGGATTTCTTATATTTTGCTTGTAGAATAACAAAACTTATAATTGACATTATTACACTAGGAAGACTGTGACTATGTTTACAATGAATATGCAGAGTTATAGGCAAAATGTAGAGGATTTTGACTGTTTTTCATGATCTTTTTACTCTTCCAACACCTGGAAGAAAAGTAAGTAAAAAACCCATGAACTTTCTTTGGAAGCTGTAAGGTGCTCAAATTCTGTAGTGCTAAAGACTCAAAATAACCAGATAACATAAAAATATATACCTACAAACATGTCAAGAGTTTATATTTCTAAAGTAATATTGATGACACTTTTTAAATATTAATGAACTTTTGAAGATAATTTTTTGGTCATATAAACTTATATATTGCTACCATTATGGTGTTCTTAATTGATTCTCTCCTAAGAATTACAGTTGCTAATTCTGTATTCATAGTAAGTGAAAGTCTTCACTAGAAATTATTTTATGGTTCATTTTAGCTGTGAAAGAACAGTTTCACTGCATTTTCTTCCTGTTTCTCTCTTTTCGGTACGACCAATATGGAAATTCAACATGTCAAACTTCTGGAGAGCTCTCATTCTTGTCTCCCTCTTAGCCCTCAGTCTGTTAGCCAGGCAACTGCGATTCAGAGGTCACAGTGTTAATCTGGTGTTGCAAAGCTAGACTGCTTGGTGCTGCTGAGCTACAGATGTCCAAGCAAGAAGGTCTGCAATGTACTAAAGTGATGATGTTGTCAGAATTTTTATTAGTGCTGATATCTGCATTTTCTGCAGGAGCAATTAGTGACAGAAGGACCAACTGACAGCAGCCCACAAAAAGTTGTGTCGTCTTATACCAAGTGTCTTTTATGGTAGAGTTTAGGTCCTTGTTTCGATTAGACACAGAGATGCACAGCATCAGAAGCATCTAAAAGCAAGAATACCAAACAGCTCATGGTAGAGTGCATGGAAGAGTGTCTGCTATTTCCCTCTATTGCAGGTCACTTTTTGTTGTGGTGGTAGTGGTAGGATAACTGTAATTTTATGCAGCTTATATAAACAAGTTTGTTTTAAGGGCATGATATTTTCTGGATGTAACTCAGAGGGCAAGCATCTTTTTTCAAGGTGGGAGGTAAAAGAGTACTTACCCTTGCTTGGTCTGAGTGGACTTGTTGCCCATATGTGCAGTACTAAATGGAGACAAGTGTTCTCTGAGGAGTGATGATGCTTTATACTGCTAAAATTTGACTCTTTCAAAATTTGTTTTCTATTACTCTTTTTCATCTAACTTCCCTTAAAGCAAGGGAAAAAATCTGAAACACTTAGCTGATTGTGACTTTTCATAAGCTGTCTGGAAAACAAGTTCACTGCCACATATATACAGTATGTACAACAGAACTGGATCAACCACATTTCAGCTCATTTTTTCCAGCAAGGAGATTTTTGGTGACTTAACGAGTTCAAAAGGGCAGAGCAGGTGAAGCAAGGGATGGTTTTATCCATGCCTTTCACACTAAACATGTGAAGTTTTTCTGAGAAGTAAGAAATTTATTTTCAAAAGACATTGTCAATCTCACTGGGATTCACTGACTCTTGATAGCAATGTAAGCTTGAGACAGCAGTGACAGGCTTTCTTCCAGGACACCGAGTATTGTTAAAAATAAGCTTCCTTCAGCTGGAATCGTGGCTGAGTTATGGTACCACCATGAAAATTAACAACAATTTACATCAGCCAAACAATAATTATGAAGGATTTCTGCTCAGGCATGTACATATCTCAACTTTGCTGGTGATACTTTCTGTAGGCAGCATCTATTGCGGGTATCCTGCAGCTGAGCATGGCTGGTTTCCTCTCCAACCTGTCCTTTGAGAAGCTGCAGAGAGAGCAGAGTGCTACAGCAAAACTCAGGCACTAATTATTTTTGCCAGCACGAGCTCATTTGGCCTTTGATTTTGAACTGACAGTTAATAGATAGGGCAGTTTCAGAAGTGGTTGTGTTTTACAGCACTTGGCAAATGACTGCCTAAATCATGGGTGCAGTTTGCAATTGCAGCGATATGAAACATCTCTCTGTTTACTCACTTTATTGAAGACGTATTCACAAAGAAGATGTATTTTTTCAATATAATGATTGGTATATTGGCATTGATAAGGTGAACTTTACAGAAAGTGGGTAAATGTTATTATTGCATTACAGGCAGAAACTGAGTTTGCATTTGCTGCATGAGATGTACATCTACAGGAGGGGCAGCCTTAAGCAGCCCTGTGCAGTCTACAGTGGGTAGAGCCTTCAGTTTGGACTAGGGCAGTTGGAGCCTGTAAGGATCCGTGGCTGTGTCTCTGCTGCAGAAATGACTATGGCCAGGAATGAAACCCTGGGGCTGCTGATACTTGTTTTGCAATCTGGAACTGTTTTGTGTTGTCAGCACCAGTTTTGTTTTCCCAGTTTTGTTTTGCTTTTTGTTTTGTTGTCTCCAGTTTTGGAGATCTCAAATGCTCTCCAAAGACGCTTTGCACCTTCAAGGCTTCTGTTACACCACAGATCACGCAACCTGTAGCCTGCATTTTGTGCTGATAAAATGTTGTTTTGTTGAGTTCTGGAACATCCATAGCCTTATTCAAAATGCTCTGAACTGAAAACAATATGCAATGAAATAGCATTTATGCATTCAGGCTTTGAGGCAACCACAGGGGACCAAAGGGAAATTCTCCACCAAACATTATATAGAGTGATGAGGAAATACCATGCAGCTTGAGCTTTATTTAGCAATAGGGATAAAGTCTGATTCCTTAGCTAGGTATGTCTGAGCTGATGTAAGGTGCTGTTTCTGGTATGAAGTGTGAGATCTGTGGTCATTTTCTAGCAGTCATCTCATGAACAGGTGTGGGAACAAGAACTGAAATTTAGGACCTCTAGACTGACACTCCTCCTCCTGTTACACCTCCTCTCCAGAAAATGCTACAATGAAAGACAATAAAGGAGAAAAAGCATCCAAAGAAGGTAAAATTATGGTTCCTGGTGACATACTGTTTCTGTCGTCTCATCAGTTTAATGGAGAATTGCAGTAGAGCAGGACTCTGCTCTCTGAAGCCCCTGGGAGCTCTGACTTTATTTGCAGTTAGAAGTTGGACTGAATTCTAAAGTAAGAATTTTAAGTCAAACACATTACTAAAATTATGTGTTATGGATGCATAAGGGATTAAGGAGTTTAAAAATAATGATTTACTCAAGTCAGCCTTGAGGATCAAAGCTTTGGCTTCAATACTGTCTCAAGATGGACTTTAGTACCTCATGGGATAGTTTCATGGCTCAAAGCAACACAGATGATTTGGCATTCAAAGCTGTCATCAGCATGGATTAATAAAGCATTTACAGTATCTTTAAAGTTATTATTGCAAACCAACCCTTCCTGAGTGCTACTGTAACTTTGTTTCTGAAGTGCACAATTTCTGTTGTTTNTTTTTTATTTTTTTTTTTAATTCAGGGCAAATATCCTTGAAATTGAGGGTAGGTGATTAAAACCAGCAGGAAATATATAAGAGAATTGTTGGTGGTCTAAGAAGGGATTTAAAGACTCCAGCAGGGGAGAAGTATTTTATAAATTGAATATGAAGGTAAATAGTACTATCTCTGTTTTGCAAATGCAGGAACTTATTCAAGATCATTATTCACAGCCAGTGAGCTTTAGTGTTTCTTTTCTTAGCTAACTGCATCATGACCCTGTCTCCAGCAGAAGGGCAGGAAGATGCACATAAACTGAACTTCTTAGCTGGGATTATCTCATAAGGCAACCTTAAATTTTGGCAGCAAGTCAAAGGTTTACAGCGCATCAGCAAATGAAACATGAGGACAGTTCATGGTGCTGCAATCAACTCACTCTCTCTCAGTTTCCAATAAGCAGAGGTCAGAGTAATTATCTCCTTGTCACTTTTGGGGTCTTTGTATCAAATGAAGCGATCAGACCGTGCCATGGACGAGCATTATATTGCTTTGGCACTTTTGGCACGGCGCGGTTCCCTCCCACAGCCCTCTCACAGCAAGCTCCTGGCCTGCTCTCAGCTTGCAAGGAAAAGGATCTGATAGTCAGTGTGCCTCGTTCCTCTCACAGAGCCTTTTCCAAAGCGGCAAGTATCTGCTTCCTTGCCGTGTGCTTGTTGGAGCAGAATTCCAATCCTTTCAAATGGGCCTCTGAGGCAATTGATACACTGCACATTGAACACCTGTACCTTGCACAGCTTTGGTGCCACAAGCAGGAGATTCTATAGACAGACCAACGGAGTCATTTAGAAGGGTTGTATGGATAGAATTAACTGCCAGCTTCTAATGTAAATATGAACATTTAGACAAATTGAGAGAAAGGGCAATGTGACTACCTAATTATTATGAAAAATGCTATTCATGTTTTGTACAATTATGACTATATTAAGCCTTTTTCAAGCAACTCATATGCAGACCTGATTCAGAAGAGATTAATTGGTGATGTGAACACTTAAGCTATATAATTTACTCTGATTGAAGAGGCAACACTAAAATGTGGCATTTGCAGATGCTGGATGAAGTTTTGCTCTGAATCCATTCACTGAAGATGCTAGGTAAAGCTCTTCTTATTCTATACAATTAAATAGTCTAATCCCTGGATTTGACTTGCATCTCTATTTTGTTTCTCTCAATTATTTGTCAAGAGTTGTTGCTGTAGCAATAGCCAGTTTTGTGATGAAATGAAGCATATTCCAGATTCAGCAGTTAAGGTCTATATGGGAGCTCTTTGGCAGGATCCAGCAGGGTACTTATTAAAAAACACCTGACCCTTTCTGCTTAATATTCAACACCATGTTTTTCTCCACAAACTCTGGTCATCACAGGCCAAGTCTCTGGGCACTCCACTAGTTGATGTGAATTTTTAACTGCTATTCTTCTCATTCCAGAACAGACAAAAGTGTGTTTTGTGTATCATGCTGGCACCAAGAGTTTCCTAAATCCACGTTTTCTGAGATGGAAGAGAAGCTGCACTTCATCTTCTTAATTCCATTGACAATGAAATAGTTAAATACATTAATTCACTCAAGACCATAGGTTCTGGTCCAGAACCAGAGTTTCATCTGCAGTATGGATACCCCTGAAAATTGAAGTGTAAAGTAAGGGAAGAGGGAGATGAATTACTAAACTGCAGTATCTCAAATACACATAATAAAACCTAATTATGATTAGAGTTCAATTGGAGGACAACTATATATATAGAGTGGTATAGTTCTGTTTCATTTGCTATAAGCACAGATATCTCACCTGGATACCAGTATACATGCTATGCAAATTTGCCTTAATACTGTAAAGTCCTAAAGTATTAGCAGAGCAGGATCCTATGAAAACTGTGTCCAAAATGCCTAACTATATGCAGTTAACACAGATATTAAACTGAATGCTCCTCTTACTATTATAAATGACTGATTTGCTGTCATTGTCAGCACAGTTGTGGCATTCATCCTGTTGCTAAGAATAAGATGACCATCTGCATTTCTGCAGAGTGATGGCTACCCAGAGCGAGTTCAATAAAAGAAAATTATGGCTTTGTGCTTTGCTGCAGCTGACAAATCATGAGCAGGTCTTGCACTGAGGCAAAAAAATGAAAAATAACATTATGTGGCAAGACGGTTTATACGGTACCAACTGAGCAGCCACTTGAATTATAATACCTCCAGAATGAACATCATGCAAGTGGTAAGTAATGATCTGTTGATGAGGAACTGAGCACACTGGGTTGTTAGGGACACTGCTGGATACGTGTCAGGGAAACACTAAAGGTACACTGGTGTTCTTTGTGGGGAACACTGACAGCATGTGTGTGCCTGCTATCTGCTGTTTTCCATTTTCTGATTTCAGACTAAATCTTTTCAGTGCTAGTTCAGCATATCATTCCTCTCCCTTTCTGTGACTTGGGGTCTTCTGCAATAGCCTATTCTGTTAGCCTAAAAGACTGTCTCCTGCAAATCAAAACTGGTTAAAAGGGGCCCCTTGGAGGTAGTCTAGACCTTCTTTTAAGGGTTTCAATATGCTCTATTGGAGACTGGGGTTCTCTGAGCTGATACATCCCTGTAAAACACCCAGTTGTCTTATTTCTTGAGTAACAAAAGCCTTTCTCAGAGGGGAGGACTCTGCCATCAGCTGAAACCTAAGAAGGAGTTTTTGGTCTCATGTATCAGTTCTTCCTAAAGGGAATTGATTTTTTGGTTGCATTTTCTCCTTCAGTATTTTTGAAGTCAGTCACTAAGGCTTTAATGGTTTCTCCCTAGTTTAGTATCCTGAGTACGGGGTGCATTATATGCATGGTTTTGCAAATGAACAGAAATATGTGCTAAATGAAGGCAGAGGAAATGCTGTGGAAAGTGGGTTTCTAAGTAGAGTTTTGACTGTAATCTCATAAATATTCATTGGTGTCTGCAATATAATAAGGTATTTTCAATGCAGTAGTAAACTAAATTATCATTTAAAGGCTATTTGTAGTAATTTTCTTACATTAATAGTTAAATAACTGTATAAGGACAAATTTTGATCTGAATTTAGTAGAAACAGCTTAGGGGGTCTCTGATCAAATCAGGTGTAATACAGATCCTACTGTGGCTCCAGACATTTAGAACTGCACTCCTATCTATTTCTTTTCCAATATTACAGTCTCTGCTTAAATACTGTGGTGATTGTCAGTCAAGAAATGACTCCAGGTGGGTTTTCCCAAAGGGCTCAGCATGGTGTCAACGGGCACAGTTCTTCAGAAAACCTCAGCTTGAACAAATATCGAAAAGCATAGCAATCACTGAAATTCAGTTACGTAGAGCACTATTACATGTGCTGCAGGGGAAAAGGAAGAAAAGGGGGGGAGGAAATGCGGGTTTGACTGTGACATTGTTTTTTATTGCTAATTAATAAGCAGCCGGACTGTATTTATTCTCTAAAGAACCACTAGATGTCAGCACATATCCAGGCTACCATAACGGGAGCAACACCATCTGGTAGTTAAAAAAACCCCTTTACCGTGGAATGAAGTAATTTAGATAGCACACAGTCTGGGAGCGTTTTGTAAAATTTTCACGTAGCCACACTGTACCAACGACTGTTTCGGCTGTCAAAAGAGGAGGACTTTAATGTATGGCACTTCTTGCTCTTGTTTTGCAAACTGCCTTCATTGCCATCTGCATTCTGTCCATTGTCTTTCAGGAAGAACTTCTCATATGGAAGTCTACCAGGTGCAGCTTTATGGTGAAGATGGCTAATGTCTTGTTTTTTTTTGGTTTCTTTTTACATTTTTTAAGAATCTAAATATTTAATGGCCAAACTTTTTAAAAACAGAAACATGACAGCTAATTCTCTTTAAAGGAGGGAAAACAGAAAATCTGAATAAAAGTTTAAACATATTATAGCATAATATGCTGTGCTACTGTTCTATGAGATCAGGGAAAAAAAACCCAGTGTGCATTCTGAGTGTTCTCAGCTCACCTGTACTTCATGTAAGAAATAATGAAAAAAAAGAAATCATGTTACTATGCACTCAGGCTATTTTAAATGCATAGATGCAGTTCACTGCTTACGTTAGTTTTAAGTTAGATAAAAAAATTTCTGGATCAATTTTGCCAGGATTAATATTCAAGCATATACATGTTAATATGCTGTGTATTCACTGCGTAACATATATCTAGATCTAATGTCAAAACATAGAACAGTTTGGGTGGTTTTTCCTAACCATCCATGTCTTCAGGAAAATTGTGTTTTGGAAAATTGGACATGTAAACTGGAAGCTGTTATTTAAACAGAGGAGGTGTTTTTTTTTTTTAATAGAGTGGAACACATGGTACAGAGGAAGCCTAGGGATTCGATGCTGAGGTTAAGCGGTGGTGAATCTGGGCCCATAATGTGAAGTTTCTATGAAAGGAGTTGTCCCTTGGCCATTGAGCCACTAGCACTAAAGCCATGGTTTCTCTGCATCCTCCTTGTCTCTGCTGTGACAGTGGCACTGCACACACTCCTTGCACTGAGTTATGGGTTCCTGCAGACTCTGGTTCTCCTTGCCACATGCTGGCAGCTGGAGAAAAAGCAGAGAGGCTTGGGTGGCTTTGGGTGGTTTTCTTCAGCCTGCCCTCTGATGTGAGGTGGGTGATCTCGTGGCTGTCACAGCCACCCTATTTGTATTTAACATATTTGACTAAGTACCTATCCCAGTATTTGCCAAGAGTTTGCAATGTGTGTTTTCAGCAAGGCAGAACATTCTACGGGCTTCCAGGCTAAAGTGCATTGCAATAACCAGCCTCTCCTGTGACAGCTGTGTTAGTCAGAGTATTAGTCTGTGTAAGGAGGTGTTTCATCCTTGCGATATTTTAAAACTGATAGACACCTGACCAAGTACAGAGAGGGAGAGGTGTAGAGTAAGGGGTAACTTGGAGCCAAGAGTGAGATCAAGTCCGCCACCAAATTTTGCTCACAGAAAACATATGCTGCTGGACTAGAAACTTGACTGACCTTATTCACACCGTGCTTAAGGCAGGTTGCCTAGCAGCAGTGGTCTTAGCAGAATTTAGCCACAAACAGTGGCTTGCTGTCTCATCTGTTAGTAAAATTTGGGATGCATTGAAATTTCTGTGCTAAAGGTGGAAGATAGCAAGGTACAGCCCAAAGGGACCTCATAAAAGGAAAATAATGCAGATCTAGGTAGGCTGGAGTTATGATTCCTGGAAAATGAAGACTATTTGGATTGCACATACCAACTCATCTTTTTCTAACATAAAATAAAGGATTTGATCTGGTTTTCAGAACAGATTGCTCTAAATTCTGAGTATTTGAGCAGGGTAAATAGTGCTGAAAAGTGGGAAGGAGATGAGGAGGAGTAATGCTTGGTTTAGAAGTAAATTTCATTGACTTCTTGTTTCCTTCCCATCATGTCAGTACTTGAGAGGTATATGAGGAAACTGGATGAATAAATGTGAGTATTTGAGTCAGTTAAAAATACTTTGTCTGGGATAAAATCAGTGATTTGTATAATTTTCCTGACTTGACAACTTAATCCAAATGGCTCTTGTTCCTTGGCACGACCCTATACACCTCTGTCCCCTGGTCCAAAGCAGGGGGGAGGATGATTGTCAGCAGTGCTAATGAAGAAATGAGAGTGTCCCTTTAGCTGGCCATTGGGTGAGAAGGGGTTCAGCAAAGGGGGAGTGAACCTTGCAGTTTTCCAGTACATTCAATACTCCCTGTCACTACGGCATCAGCCCAGGATGAACTGGCAAGTTTTTGTCTCACAATTGAGCATTGTCTTTCTCAGATCGGATCTTTCCCCACGAGTATGTTTTACTTCTAAGGAAAGTTTTTGGCTTCTCAGTTTTTAAGTCCAGACTCATAAATAATGCTTAAGAATTATAAGACTGGTAAAAGGATCATAATTTTCAGTGTTAATTTGGTACCTGGAAGCATTTAATTTCTGTTTGATTCTAGAAGATGAACTATGGTATCTACTGGTGGAAGCTTTGCATATCCTTACTGCAATCTGTGCTGGGAATCAAAACTGGCAAGTAACTTGGCTGAATAGCTCAGCAAACTGTTGCAATGTGATTCAAAACACACATGTACATTGTTTCTTAGTGCTGTGTTTTGGCTCATAAGACAGTAACATCCTCAAAATAATTCAAGTCTGTCACCATTGCTGAATTAGGCCTTCTCCTTGTAGAGGATCTGTAAATTCTTACTTGTTAGCACTTTCTTGGTGCTTAAGTGTTCTGTTCAACTTTGTTCTATTTTAGTGAGTAATTGTTGGCTAAAAATAAAAACAAACCTGAGTTTTTTCAGTCATTACATTTTCCTGCTTAGGCAGAAAAATGTCTTTCTTCCTGAATGAAAAATATTATAGCAACTGATTTGACATTCACATCTCTAAGAAGATGGAAATGTTCAATCACCAGTTTGGACATTTGGTATAAATACCAGATACAAGCTGTGTGTGGATTTAGTTTATCTAGTTCCTGACTCCTGTTGCTTTTCCTTCTGTAGCTCTATTTTTGCATCTGGAAGGATCCAAAATAAGAAAATTTTGTGACACTTACAGTTGACACTGGGATTCAGAGAAAAAAGGTACACCTTTCTAACAGAGGAGATAATTAATCACTGGAAACCATTTATGTAAAATAGTGGTAGGTTTTTGAAAATTACTAATGTAAAAAATCAGAATTCAATGTTTTCTTTTGAAAGATTTGTTCTCTTACAATTGCACCCAGTCCATGAACTTGATGCAGGAATTAGTAAATGGAAATCTTATAGCTTTTAGTATTTTTGAAGTTCATTAACCGTTGATCCAAAACAATCAGTTCGTTGTTAAAAGAAAGTAGTCTTATAACATGGCAGTGCACCAGTCTTGCCTCTTTATGCCAAAATGTGACTAAAAGGGAGTGATAGGATCAGATATGTATTGATATATATATTTTTTTTTTTAACAAGAACATTTCTCTGTGTAGATCATGTTCTCTTTCTATTTATGGCATTTCACTGTTGTATGCCTCTTGCCAAGAGGCTTATTTGCTGAAAATAAGGCTGCTCTCATCAATTACCCATCATGGCCTTATCTTTTTGGACAGGACTATTTGGGGACAGTGTGCTACCCTGTGTAACTATAAACCCTGAGTCTTGGTGTGTCACGATAGTCATGGACTTAGAGCAGTTTCATGTCCTAAACCACCATAGGAACTCTTGCAAGCTGAATGACTGCACTAGTAAACCCCTAGTCATACATTCTGGAGTGGTACATGTAGCTTTAAATCATGAATCAGACAGAATGAAACTGGCCATTAGAGTGCACTTTCTGCCCAAGACCTACTTGTCAGTCTAGTTATCACCATGAACCCACATTGCTGAAGTAAAAGGCAACCCAAGTCAATTTTTCATATTTCTATGCAGATTAGCTAAAGATCAAGTTGCAAGGAGCACACTAATAGACTATTACTGTAAATACATGCAGTTAGTGACAGCCTGGCTCAGGGAATTTTCTATTTAAATTGACCAGGTATCTGAAGAATAGAAAGGAAAACATCACAGAACAGTGACAAAATTATTGTATGTTACCCAGCAGCCAGGGGCCAAATAGAGATCCTGTCTTCACCAGGCAGGAGTGAATTGGCTAGAAGTCCCCAAATATGAAAGCCTTGAAAGAATACAATGTCGTTACAAAATGTATTTTTTTTTTAAATACCCTAGGAAAGAAATATCCTGTAGCATTGTGAAGTAAGGATATAATTTTCAGCCAGATTTGCAACTTGCTCAAGGGGTCTTCAAAAGACTTTTTTCACTCTTCTGTTGGATTCTAACGGACTATAAAAGCTGGAGATTAATTTGGCCCATTAAATATTAAAAGATTAACTCTTTTCTCATTTTTCTCACAATTTAGAAGTGAATTATATAGTTGCATTGCAATCATTCCACTTAATTTTACTTTCCATGTCATTTTCCTCCAGCATTAATTTTGTCCCTGTTGCAGCATTCAGCTCAGGACATATCTCACTGCAGCCCATTATCTGACCAGTCAAGCCTGCAGAAACAGGAACTCTTACTTAATTGGAAAAAAGCACTGATGCAGAAATGGTACATGTAACTTCTTGCACTAGCTATACCTTTTAAAAATGCATCATTACCAAGATGACAAACTGTTGTCTATTCTTTGGTCTGAAAGATTTTCAGGAGCTGTTGGAGTCAGAAAGTAGAAGGACTGAAGCCTAAAATTCCTTTCATGCCATGTTATGGAATAGATGTGCAAAGAGTGACTGTACAGGAAGCATCAGGTGAGAATATTTAGAAGCTTTTCAAAGCAATCAGTGAAATCTGATTTAAGAGTACCACTTCATTCTCCACTTAGTGTTCTCCAGATAACTGTATTCCAATGTGCTTCACAGAGTTAAATAATACAGCTATTGAGATAAATAACAGCAGAAGGAGTCAGTCACGGCAAGTTATGGACTTGGGGAACCACTGTTTTCAGCTGAGATTTAAAATGAGACAGCAAAATTACAGTTCATTACTATATACCACAGTGGCCAGAGGATTTCAGCAAACTCCACCATACCCGAAAGCTATCAAATAATAAGCAAAATTAATCAGACAAGATGAGTGCTTGGAAGAGTTCAGTGACCTGAGCCCTACTGACACAACCTTGCTTGAAACTGAACCTGTCTGACACCGGGACTGTGCTTAGCAGAGAAGACCAAGTGTAATGTGACATTAATTTCCTCTTTCTGACCTCGCTTGACTGAACGTGCAGGAGCATATAATTCTCTATGCTGCCATCAGAAGGATCTAAAGTGAAAGTCTGGTGGTAGCCAGGCCTTTCTGTGGCCTGGACAGTAACTCAGTATGTGAACTCAGGATGTTAATTCCTGGAATGGAGTCCAAAGCCTGACTGTCCTTGGTGGATGGCAATTATGAACTCTGCCTAGTCTTATTTTCCTTGATCCTGATACCAGAGCAGGTTTTCAAGTCACCAACTGCAAGAGCAGTATTTTTCTGGAGGTGAAAAGCGAACCTCAGCCTAAAAAATGCAACAGAATGATCTCTGAGAAATGTGATAAAGCAGCTGTAGCTAATCAGGTTCTATATTCTTAGCTCAGATACAAATCATAATCAGAGACAGTTTTAACATTTTGGATAGCATGGGGAGAAAAAGATGAAGATACATGCCATAATATATCATCTGAAAAGGTCTTGCAGGTAGTCATCAACCGTTTAGAGATTTCACCATTCATATATCGTTTTTAACAATCAGTTTCTTACAGAATCCCTACACTTTAGATTTGACACACTTCAGGCAGAGAAGTGATACCACTACAGTACCATATTCCAGACCTGAAGAAACCCAAATAATGCTATAAAAGTTGCATACATTTTACCACTGTCTCATTTCTTTACTGCAGTGATGTTGATTTAGATCCTTAACTGTCTTTTCCCTTTAGTACCCTCAGCATCCCAAAGAGCCACCTGCTTTTCCCAGCCTCACTTAACATTCAGACAGGAGGAATCATACTGTGCCCAGCATTACTGGTGCTCATGAGGAAGAAATGGGAATATGTTCAGCATACTTTTTAGTATAACAGCTTTAGAAATCAGTGGCAAGATTCACCCTTATGTTAGGAGCTTCCTTGTACTTTGCTCATCTAAAAGACAATATTTAAGGTGTTCCCTGTAGCTTTCTCCTTCTACCACAATGAACCCCACAAGATGCACTCCATGGAAATTTGGAGGGGCAAAACTATCACTTGAGGTATGCTCTGTGCTCCTTTTAGAGCCTGATAAATGTTGAACAAGGCAAACTAATCTCCATTTATTTTGTGGGAATAGGTATTGTGTTAATGACTCGGATGGGTGAAGGATATAAATGTTACATTTGATGAGGATCTGACAAGAACATCTGTCTTTGTTAGTGAGTTGGTGTTGTTAATGGCATTCTGGGGATCAGAATTTTTAGAGAGGAAAAAAAGATCCTCTGTACGTGTTGATCTCTTGTAAATGTTCATTTGTAAGAAACACACTCAATATTTGAGATGCTTGCTTTATCATTCCTGCAGTACAGTCATACTTATTTAGGCCTAATTAATTTTTGGTTTAATCTTTCTGTGCTTGAAGATACATGGACTGAGTTTGGCTCATCATCCCTCCCACTTATGCCACTTATATCAAGCTTGAATATGAAAAAGAAACAGTGTTGTACAAAAGGGATACAGCATAATGACAAAAAAAATACTATGCAGCAGAGGATTTCTTTTTTTTATGTATTTTTTTTTAAATATTAGGGCTAAAAGCATGATTGTTTTCCAGAAATGTGTTTAAAATTATTACAAGATAAATGTTCTACTCAGGAAAATGATAGAACACAATTGGAATCAAAAGGATCATTTCAAGAGGATAAAAATCTCAGTGATGCTAAATGGAAATGCCTGATGAATTTACAAGGGAAGTCATTAACTGTATGCTGTCTGATATTGCTTCTCATTGCCCTGTACCTCAAAGCCTAACCTTAGAAAAGTATGAAGGAGATTTGTAATCCATGCATTGTGAAGGATCAAATTTATCTATTAGATGAGAGACAAAAACCTGATATATTGTAAGTAAGTGTTCCACAGAACCAGTAGCTGAAAGTAAGTTTTTTATAACCATCTGTCAGCAATACACGTGGTGGTAAATATTTTGGAATCCGTAAGTCTTTCTGGGCTGCCTTCCTGTAAACCAATTAAAACAATTCTGATGTTCACTTAACTGGTGATCTTTTGGTCTGTCACAAAGTTATCCACTTGAAAATGTTGTCTTTTGCATTGCTAAGTGCCTATGAGAAATTATTACAGTGTGGAAGTGTGTAAAGGAAGAGATGTACAGATGTGGGGCAAAACCTGAACAACATATTTATGTAAGACAAATATAAAGCCTAAATTCTATCTGATGTTCCTCTGTACTTGCAAATTCTTGGAGGTGAGTAATGAAATGTAGGTGAGATTGGCTTTTTCAAACTGTAAAGCTTGCAGGAGAGTGGCTGTGAGGAGAATAAGTCCCTTGTTTTTTCTGTCTGTGTTGGTGGTAATAGTGGGAAGATAAATCTTCAGAAAGCTGTGATGCTGTAGGTAATGGAGCTGAACAGAGTGCTCATTGAAGCCTATCCAAAAGCCTTGTTTGTCAAAGACAGCCTGTTTGCAAATATTAAATGGATATTGAAAGTGTGGTTGTGAACAATTTGTATTTTTAGCAATAGAGAACTGCATTGCCAAGATATAATATATGTACTGTACAATTCTTCTGGAATGGATTATTATTTCTGAAACTATTGCAGAATTTTATGTTACCATGACTGAAAATAGAGTGCTTTGTGTAATGGTAGCATCAGGAGATGCAAGTTCTAGTCCCAGCTTTTGTATGACATTAAAATGATTTAGTTCCTGTAGTGCTTGGCCTTCCCATCAACACTATATTGGCTTTCAGATTGCTTTGCCCTCTCTAACTTGCTAGCCTAAAAAGATCCAAGCGCTTTGCAGGAGTTCAGGAAATAGTAAAAATAAGTGTAGGTGTCTATTGTGAAAACTGTGGCAGTTGACTATGATAGTCTGATTTTCTATGGACTATGCTCACCTCAACAAGATGGATGTCAACATATGAAGTAAACAAGAAGCAGAAGTCACCTGTGATACAAACAGGCTAAATTTCTGGACTTGCAGAAGAATATTAGAGTTGCTTTCACCTAGTATTTTATTCCCCTCAGTATGTTTTCCTCAGAAAGAAGGTAGCATCCTGTGGTACATATAGAAACAACAAAGAGCTACTGTGAGTTGTTAAAAAGTGCACAGATCTGGTTTCACAGTTACTAGGTATGGATAATTTTGTGGCCCTTTGAAGGCTGAGTATAGAACGTGTAATCTGGAAATATCTGGGTGCTGATGTAGTGCAGACATTATTAGGTGAATGTGTTGCCAATGCATGTCTGAATTTTCATAATGGTGCTAAAATCTAGGCCCAGGGTGCAGGAACACTCAAGAAATCAAATTGACAGTGTGTGACATATCATCAAGAAAAGTTGCTGTAGCAAAGCAAGCAGACCAACACGATTCCATCTCCTAGTACTGCTCACTGGTGTCCACTGGAATGTGTCACACAACTGAATATGAATGGGCTCCAGTGGGAGGGATGGCCTTTTCCTTGCAAATATTTCTTCAGCTCTTATGTTGCCCCTTAGCAATAATGGTTTGCTTTTTATAGAACACTGTCTGATTCATCGGCAACCTTTAGCTATTTTATTGATTTAGCATTTCTTCAGATGCAGTGAAATATATGACCCATGGACAATGCGATTTTTTGAAAGCCAGTGCTGATGTCAGGGGTATGTTTTCTAGTTCAAGCTCCACTGCCTCTGGAGTTCATTAGAAGTTGTTTTAAATATACTTTCTACTCTGTTTATGGACTACATTTTTTTTTCTTTTCCCCCACATGTGGTAAGGATGCTGTTTACACTCTCTTTGGTGTGTATTTCAAACCCTCTTGCTGAATTGAGTCATTTCATGGTGAAGTAAATGGAATGTAAGAGAAATATGCCCTGCTTGAGACAGTGGGGCTTAGTATATCAAAGCAATAAAGAACAAGAAACAGGTTGGGAGAACTTTCAGAATCCATTTTATTTATTACTTAGAAGTAATGAAGTAAAATGTCGTTGTTTGCGCCCTCTGAATGTTAATCTACCCAGCTGGAGTTGCAGTGAAAGGCGATAGCATGCTCTGATGGAATCATGTGTAGCTCATTTGAGCATTAGGCTAGTTGGCAGGATACTGAATCAGAAGGTAATGAGCATGCAGGTCTCAGATTTTGGGTGTGGTGGAAGTGGGTTTGTCACTCAAGGGTTTTAGAAATAGAAGCACTGAATCAAGCAGGCAAGTTTGTGTTGAGACCTGGGCGGGTTAACTGTGAAAGCTTCTGAGCCTGCAGCAGCCGCCACTCACCATTTGATGCCAGTATCTAAATGTAGCTCTGACGGAAGGTTTCTACTTCTGAAAGCTCTGGCCTAAGTCTTAGGGATTTTAAAGTCTGCCAAGGACAAAACATGTGGCAGAACAGAGCTACTAGTATTCACTGTCCTTTGGCAGATACTTTGTAATACCGAGTGACCTTCAGTTCCTGTTCCTATACATTTGTATGTATCAAAAGAAGATTTGATTGAAGTAGCTCTCACTTTCTCCCTCCCTTCCCTGCACTTCCATTACCTATCCACAAATCCCCATAGGTATTATCATTGCAGCTGCTGCTGTTTTGCCGCTATTGCTCCACAGTGCCTGTTCTTCTTTTCCACTGTAGAGATGAAGCAAGAAGACCCTTGATAAGTTTAAAGTTGCTTCTAGTCCGCTGAAAGCTTGAGCCAAGAAGCTCAGGGACCATGTAGTACAGCAGCACCACTTCACATCGTGCAGGGCGTAGCTCAGTGACAGCTCTGAGTAGGCTGACCAGAAGACTAGAGTTGATGCATCTGGATTTGGTGGCAGACAGTAGCTGTTGTTGCCACACATGATTAGCAGGATGTGGAAATAGCCCCTTGTAGAAACAGAGGGATTTCCAAACCTGATGGGTCGGTTTCAGGCTAGAGCCAGTGAGAGTGTAACACAAAGTGAAAGCAGCTGGCCTTTCCAGTTTCTGTTGTGAGCTGTAAATCACAAGGGCTCTCTCACATATAAGCAGACCTACTGTAACATACAGAGCTCATCTCTGTGGAGCTTTAAATAGCCAGGGCTGAAATAACTCCTGTGTTTCTGCTGATGCATGATAAAGTTACACTGGGATGGAAATACCACGGTGGATCAGATTGGAGCACAAATGGTAATGATTATTTTGTGTTTGCTTAAAGCCAGGCGATAGCTGGTTCTAAAGAAAAACAGAGTGCAAGCAGAATCCTCATCCTGCTGCTTGCAGGGGCCAATATTAGTGAGGACTGTATGCATTGAATAGCTGGTGTTGGGTAGGTGGACTAGATTGCCCAAAAGAATGTCCACTGAAATCAAAACTGTGGTCTCTACCCATCCCTCCGACCGACACAGGTAGCAAAACTATGACTTTAGTGATTGTGATTGGCAGCGGACATTACAGACCCTCTGGAGTGATAAGAATCTCTCTGATGACCTCTTTTGGCACAGGCATCCTCTTTCTCTTCCTGAAAAAAACCCCAGTGTCTTAGAATTAGTGTCTAGAATTGATTCTGATGTTTTAATCTTTAAAGTAGGAAGCAGTGAAAGCAATAAAATTTAATCAACAGAGTGCTTGTTTTATCAAGTAAATGGGTAAATGTGACATTTGACATTCTTATGAGGCTCTGTCTCTTGAACGTTTGCCTAATTATCTCCTCCCTTTAATGATTCTGTTTAGAATCCAGTTTAGCAGTTACATTGCATAATCAGATTCAGCTTTTCTGAAACATTTTGTTATTGTTGTTGTTATTGTTAGTGCATTTCTTGGAAATGTCAAGTGTGTTGTCAAATATTGTACTAATTTCGGTTTTCTTTGTCAGAGCCCTGGACTTTATTAAGAAAATACACGTTGTGAGTAGGTCATTCCAGTAACCAATTCCACCCTAAATAGCAAAGGGATTACTCAATTCACAGATCAGAGAATCTCTGTTTAGTTAAAGGGACCCTCTTAAGGTCCCTTTTAACTCTATTTTCAGGGTTTCTTGGGTAACCCGTTTGCAGCAAAGGCATGTTTTTGGCAATGCATCTGTGTCACCTACCTATAGTTGTCAGAAGTGAGGCTTTCAGCAGGCTCCCTCCTAAGTTAAGGGAGGAAGAAACAGCATCTCCATGAGGTAACTTACCCCCAATGTCTGCAATGTCTAATCTTAGGATGAGTGGAATTTCCCTCTGAAAAACCTGCCTCTCCCAGCTGATAGAGAAAATGCAGAAAATGACTTAGAATAGACAGTCAAGATCTACACAGCAAAAAATTGGTAAAATGAGGCCTGCCTGGGCAAAATGTTTCTGTACCTGAGAAGTTTGCAAAGGTTCCAAAAGTGATAGGACAAATGCATGGATTAGGAAATAAAAATACATCATCAGTGGTTCAGAAAGCTGTAAATTGCTAATGGATTGCATGTACTTTGTGATAGTTTCTCTGTGTGTTAGCTTTTCTCTTGTTCTCTCCCATAAGCATCCAGTTCTGACCTCTGTCAGAGGGAGGCTTCTGGCAGGAGGGACCTCTGGACACACCTGCTATGATGGCTACTACATTCTTGAGTTCCACCTATGTGGAACATTTCTTAGCACTCCCTCGGGTGTGGTCACAAGGGATAGATGTTGTGTGTGTTGGAGAAATAGTGCAAGGATTCTTTATGGTGTGAGTTTCCTTTCTGCTTCAAATAGTCCATAGATCATGTGCCAGCCCTCAGCGTGAAGTTGGCATTGAGTCCACAAAGTGAGCTGGTTTACTGAATGGATGAGAAGGCAGGTGGCAAGCCAAAAAAGAGTTAGTTTAAAAGCCTGTGAATGGAGAATGAAAGACACAGATGTGTAAAGGAATACCCGTATTATAGATCTAGACAGACATTAATGAGTGTGTGTCCTAACTATCATACCAAGGTTATAAACCCCTGCTTACATGCAAGACAGATCTAGTTTGTCTGGCACAAACACTGGCAGTTCAAACACCCCTTAATTACAAGATTTATGCCTTTCCCTTTATCCAAAGAGCTGATCTAAAGGAATGAAAGGGTAGTTCAGGTCTCTCAAGTCCCCTTGTTTCTTGTTTTCACTATGAAGGTAAAGGTGCCAGTTAAACTTGATGTGACATTTTTATAATTAAAGTTTTAGTAGCAAAGTGAATACCTTACAGTTTGACACTTTTGGTTGCTCTGTCAAATATTATGTGTGATCTTCATAAAGGAATGAATGCAGTGGGGTGCTGGAACACTCCACATAATTTGTCCTTGGAGTTTCCTCCCCTTGATTTCTGTTTTGGTTTTTAAAAAAATTCTGTCCTGTGGCGCAATGGTTTATGAAGTTCTGGCAGTGTCACCCAGTAGTTCAGTGATTAGTCCCAAGTCCTCCAGAGGATGAGGAGTCATGGGTGTGTACATTATGTGCGGCTGGCACTCTAAATCTGCCAGCATTTGCCGCTTGTCCCAGAGCCAGTGGAGAGTAAGGGTGGCTCATAAATTATAATGATGGCAGGGCACCTGAAGCTTTTCATTCATTCAGAACCTGAATTCCCTCTTTTTGTGGTTCACCAGTCTATCAGTGTGATTTCATGTTGAGCTTTCTCATAGCTTCCAATTTATTCAAATTTATCTTTAAAAAGACCAGGAAACATTTTGGTTCTACTGAATTTAGTGGGAAAAATGCCAAAGATACTCCAAGTGGAGCTACAAACATCTCTAATCATGGATTAACTCCTCTTTTCTCCGCTTTCTCCTCCTGCCTCCTTTTCAAATACGCTCATGTTTTCTTGCAGGCATTTCATCCCCCCCAGCAGTCCCACAAATGCCTCACATGTTCTGCACTCTGCTGTAAGTGCCCACTTGGTGGTGGTTTGTGCTGAAGTGGTTTGCTCACTACCCGTTGTGTCCTGGCAGGTAGAGTTCCTTCTTCAAAGAGAGGTGAAGAAGCACTGCTGTCCTTGCACACAGAGATCAGTAATTTCCTAACCAATGGAGCAGTGGCTTTAGTGCTCCTTCATTGCCTGCCTGCTGAGACTGACAGTACAGATTATTGTGTACTTTCAGAGAGATGAAGGAGGAACATAACAAGTTCCCTGTGCTTTGGAACTTACTCCTTTTACAACTCTGATTGTGCTAGATAGGCACGTACTGTTTCTATGAAGAAAATAAGTTGGTCTCTGTTTGTTTTGAGAATACAACTTTGTAGCATAGATTTAATTTCATTGCAACATTATCAACATGGATAGCAAATATCTCTAAGGCAGAACAGAATTGTAATGCATTTCTTCTTTTCCTCTTATAATCTTTGTATTGTTTTTCCTTCTCTTTGATCCTACTGCTATAGACTGAGAACCTTTGTGGAAAGCAGAGAGACAACTTCAGCTCTCATCAGATTACTCCTTATCTTGCAAAACTGGATTTTAACAGGTACTTCATGTCACGTTGGAAAAATATTTTGTGTTGCTACATGACAATATTGTTTTCATATTCAAGTTCTTGAAAAAAATGTGCTGGTATGCTGATTGGATCAAAAACTGGATTGCAGTTTTAGATCTGTGAATCTTCTGAATCCTGATTCTTCTGAATAATGCTCCACTGAAATCATTGATTATGCTTTTCTGTCCAGCAAAGTTAGCATAACTTTTTGAATTAAATCAAATTAGAAATGTCTCTTTAACCATGTATTATTTTTAAATAGCATGGATAACACATGGTAATTTTTGGATAATATGTTTCTTCTCTGTTCCACCTAAGCAGTCAAATGGAATAGAAATTAAAATCACCAGAAGTAAATAATAAAAAAATCCACATGTCTTTTAAAGCTGTGCCTACCAGGGACTGAAGAGGCACAGCATGAACACGTTTACCAGGAAGTATTTGGGCACTTCTACAGGTGGGCAGGAATTCACAATGTCCCTCTGTTTCATTAAAAGCCTTTATTAAAACAAACATTTTTCTGCTTAACTGTAGCATCTCTGCAGTTTTTCAGAAGAGTATTCATATATATCCTAACCTCTTGGGAGGAAATTCAGCTCCACTCATGAGCCAAGAAAAGGTATAGACAACCATTATCTCTCATTTATAGCCTTGTTTTGAAGGTTTAAGTGTAATTTCCTACAGGGAGATGTATTTCATTCTCCAGCAGTTCTAAGTATGCTGTTAAAATTTGCTATACGTCACTGTGAAAGGACAGCTCACCTCATGGTCTTTGTTATGTTCCTTAACCTTTTTTACCTATAAAAGACCTTTACCCAGAGCAAAATTGCATCTTGCTTGCTGCTTACCTTCCTTTGATAATAAAAAGGCCATACTTCGGTGGTCAGAACAATTTTTTAATTTGAAATTAATTCAGCAGATTCTGCTGAAAGAAAACAAACAAACAAAAAGCCTAAAAAGAGGAGATAGAAATATTTGCAAGAATAGTTCTAGTATTTTCCAAATATGAGTATTTCAGCATTAGAATCATGGAATCATTAAGGTTTGAAAAAACCTCCGTAATCCAGTGATTCTTGCTTGGGCTTTAGTTGAGGAACTTTTAAATCCAACTTGAACCCAAATCACAACAGCACTTGGAATAGCACTTGTTGCCCATCTCTAGGAGGTTGTGTCTTGACTCCTCCTGACATAATACTTTTACTGCACAGTAATACAAAAGTGTTTATTGCAGTAGCTAAGAGAGTCCAGATAGCTTTCTTTGCAAAAAGCCCTGAAAACATCCACAACTATTCTCACTGTCCCCCTCACATCAAGCAAATACTCGAATGCGCTCTGTATGAAAAATAATTTCCAAATGGAAAAAAAAAATAGATGACCGTTGAGTCAAAATATTATTCCATCTCTTGATGTGGTGTCTGAATGAGAAAAACTGGAATTTTATTGCATTTTATTCATAACTGAGAAAAGCTTTGAAAGATATGTTTTTATTAATGTACATATAAATTATAATGTGCACTATTAAGTGTTAGAGCAAGACACTTTAAGCAGGTTAAACAGTGTAGAGGGTATTATGCAGACATAGCTGTTTCAGTTGCAAATTCCCACCAAAAGTAGAACTGATGTAAATATTACAGACTTTTTGTTAACAAGATATAGCTGGACCACCTTAATGGATTACAGGGGTAACAGAACTGGCCTGTAAAATGTTCTGTGAATCAATTTCCAATATTCTGGGAACCTGAACATAGTAAAGAAACCAGGAAGTAGGCCTGTTAAAATTATTAAGATACACCAAGTATGAATAACCCTCAGCTCCAGGGTCAGTGCAAACCGTGTTACTAAAACAACAGACTGGAGGGATAACCATTAGTGTGTAAATGGCTGGTCATCCTCTGCTGCAGCTGTAGCCCCTATTCTGATTATGTCAAGAAAAAGATTGAATTCAGTGCCCAAGGAACGGATCTGGTGATGGCAATTACTTGAAACCAGACATGTTATTTCCTTTGTTACAATCCTACTACATGGTAACTTTTTTCCAGGTTTTAATAAGCATGTCTTGTCATACAGAGCTTTACCTTTGGTGCAGAAGCAGTACTTTTCATCTTGTGGCTATGAAAGTTTGCTGAAGTAGGACTAGTTACATGGCTTCCACACTTATTTTTGTTTTTAGAGGAATGTATTGTGGAAGATCCTTGAAAGTGTGCTCTATAATATAGGCAATCTAGGGTACATTTCCTAATGCCTTCAGCATTTACAACTCTATGTCCAGCCAACCTGTTATGCTTAAAATTAAAGTTCTGCTGGCATTTTGGGTAGCATGACCCAGTTCTCTTATGAGGCTTCCCCACATACAAGGTGGAGAACTTATCAACTCTTATCAACCATCTTAAATGAAGTTTACTATACACCACCTTCTCCTTCCCTGCCTGTCACCATCAGAAAACAACATTAAGGGCTTCTGCTTGAATTGTTACCATTTCCATTGGGTTGCTAAGCACATTTTAAATGTAGGCTGTCATTTCTTTCTTCGTTTGTTTTCACCCTCCTCTCTTTTCCTTCCTTTGTCTCCAAGTCCATTTGTGATATGTTTGTGGAGTTGTCCTTCAGCTTCATTAGAGCATTGATTTTTTTTATTTTTTTTTAATTAATTTATCTAATTCCCAGTCAAATGAGGACACGGTACTTGTGAATCATTTAGTTCCTCATTAATCTCTTCCAGTGCTGGTTCCATTTTTCAGCTGTCTTCCAATTTACTATCTCTAGCGAAAAATATCCACTGTTTCCATCACTTGTCACAAGTAATGTCACGGTTGCTGTGGATCCAGTGGCCTGAATAATCAACATGATTTTTTTTTCTATTAGAAATCAAAATATTTGCTGCAGCTGTAGAAAGATGCGTCTGAAAACCCATGCAAGGAAGCTCACTAAATGAAATGTAATAAACAGAAGATCTAAAGCCTGCCCTGTTGTTTTGTGCCAAATCTTGTTCGTTAATTTTTCTTTAACAATAGCTGTAGAATTTTGGGGTGCAGTTTAGAAGAGCAAAAACTGTGAGAACTGCATCCTTATGCCTTGATACCTCACTGGCTGAGATCCCATTGAGATGAGAGGAATGAGGACTTCAGCATTCACTTGAGAGTTGCAAGTACCAGCCCAGTGAAACCCACAGGTAAAGAACTGTCTGCTGCTATCCTTGGTTATAAAACACTGCTCTCACATCAGACTCACAAGCAGCTTCCAAGTAGATTAGCAGGACAAGCAGGGTGCCTGCTCATATAACCTACTAACAAGGAAATAATTTTCTCCTGAAACGAAGGAATGGTTTTCAAGGCAATAGGTGGCACTCCTCCTTCCCAGTCAGCACTAAATGCTGCCCTAGCAGAGTGAGAAAGAGAATTAGACCCAATTCCCTACTGAACAGAAAGGTTGTCATTGCCCACAGATGCTACATTAGTTTAATTGCTGAGGTAGAAGAGGCCTTGCCTTTAATGTTCCCTGGCCAAATCTACCCTTCAGCTGTGTGAGACTTGACTCTTTAGTCCCCTGACATTGCTCTGTATTGTATGTCAGCTTTACAAAGTGGCTTTCCTTGCACTTAAGAGGTATTTGTAGTGTATTTCTGTGTAAGTATATGTATACACTGTGTGATCTTTAGGTCATTAATCTCAGCCATTTTTATCTTATTTTGAAAAGAGACAGATTTTGCCAGTAGAGTCCTGGTGTCACTCATCCTGACATTTTCCATAGCCTTTGTGTATCAGTCACTGAAAACAATTCCATGTTATTTTGGTTGCCATTCGGTGACTCATCTTCCTCTGGCTGTGATAGGATTTAATGTTCTCTGCCATGTGTGGGGCAGTTGCTTAGACAATAGAATAATAAGCATCTTAAACTTACTATAGATAAAGATGTTAGGCTGATGTGAAGAACTAAAACACACGCGTATTTTGTATTTGAAATGGCAAATAACAAACACTGCTTTTTCAGGAACAAAAGTCCTACATATGGAAAATCAGGTCACAATGTTTCTTCATGTGGCAAAAATATCAGAGGAGATGGAAGAAATCGGTGAAGCTTTGTTTGTAAAGTATGTACTGGTTAAATTGGTGCCCCTTGCTGATCGGTCTAATCATTTTAATGAGGCTAGGTAAGCAAAAAGGAGGCAGTAATGATGCTGATGACTCAGATTTCTCTGTGTGGAAAAAAACAAGCAGAAGGTGATAGTCTAAACAGAACAGTACTGCGACTCTCCAGGTGTCCTTTGCACCTGTAAAAAGGTTGCTGGACAACAAGCTAACCAAACTCAGAGGCTGCCACGTCCCCACATCTAAGTGCCAAAATACAAGTCAGTATATTGCAAGAGTGTGAGATTTGCTATGTTTCAGCCACCCTTTGCCTTGCAGTATGCATTTCTCTTAAGCCTGTATTTGTGCTGTTCCCTTTTGTTTGAAGAATG
The DNA here is from genome assembly GCA_013399695.1 of Formicarius rufipectus. Classification (NCBI taxonomy): domain Eukaryota; kingdom Metazoa; phylum Chordata; class Aves; order Passeriformes; family Formicariidae; genus Formicarius; species Formicarius rufipectus. Next base: position 107,519 of record VXAU01005694.1, on the reverse strand, counting down.
ATGCAGCAGCACAGCAGCTGAGAGGCAATAACGAGCACACAGAGACATTGGGGCACTTTGTTCTGCTCCGATGGATGGAATTGAACCCATCTTTCTCAGTGAAACTGCCCTGATCTGAGGATAAGGAATGGTACTTCCTTTGCACTCCCTCATTTATTTTTTTAAAAAATAATAATAAAATATTTAAGTGGTATGCTTTGTATTCAACAGTTCCCCCATGCGAAGTCCTGGGACGTCATCCCTTCAACCAGTGTTGGCTTCACTGTTTATTTTAACATTTCATTGCAAAATTTGTAATCACCCCTATTGATCTGGGATCGCAAACTCCTTGGGGAGAATCCTACCCACTGGGTGACAAAATTTCTTTCTTTAACCCATTAAGCTTTTAATTTTTCATGCCAAGTGAAACAGACTCAGGGAGATGGTAAGGCCGCCTGCCCCATAAAATAGGCAAACACTTGTGGTAAAAGAAGCTTTTGGAGAGGCCAGTTGAATCCCATCAGGCAGAAGATGGCTCTAAATGTGTATTTTCCTTTGCTGAATATACCACTAGATTGTAGTACAAAAGAGAGGGCAGTAGCTCATCTGTTAGCTGTGCTTCCAAATGCAGGGATAATCCTCTTCCTTTAGATGCACTGAGGGACCACCACCTGGTTTACCCCTCAGCTGGAACACCCACAAGTGGGACCCAGCAGGATGTGGCACTCTGTTGTCAGGTGATGTAAAGTATCTGTGTCTACTGCAAGAAGTACCCTGGAGACACGGGGAACACTCACATTTACACTGGAGTTCTTTGAAGGACTTGAGGATTTACATGCCAAGTGGAGGAGACAGCCAGCAGTTTTATGTATCTTCGCTTCAGAGCTGGGTGGTAAATACAGATAGAAGTGAAATGTATATGCCCTAGCCTTTCTGTGCATCTGGTACTTAGTATCTATTTCACTTGAACAACATGGCCTTCTGCCATTGCAACCTCATGCCAAGAAAACCACAGTAATATATATTTGGTGCCAGCTGTACAAGTTACAGGAAGAAAACTAGTTAGATGAAGATTGGGAAGTTTAGAAAATCTGAATGATTTCTGCAGGGGATAGTTTTTTTTCACCTGCAAGGCTTAATTAGTAGGATTCCAGATTGTAATAGTGCTGTGCTTTAAAACATGCTGGATTGCATTGAGACAGGTGCTTTTTTATGGTATGCTTTCATGTGCAAGTTTTTATGATATAGTGAAATTGTGAAGTTGTTGAAAAACCCAGCAGTACTTCCTTAGACAGCTCCAGCTCATGCATAGTACTTTGGATATTGGAACCCATTTTGTTGTGGGACAGAAAGTTTCACATTTGATTTCTGTTTCTTCATAGAGTTCTTACAACAGTTTCATTTTTTTATAATTTGTCACTATAGTAATCTACATGACCTCTACTGTAATCTTGGATAGTTTTGGTAGGCTCAGTACAATGCATGTCAGATGTACAAGGTAGGTGAGTGTCCCTTGTAGTACTGAACATCCCCATGCTTTGCCTGGGGAGCTCTCAGCCTGCTATGTACAGGAAAGCAGAACGGACTGCAGTACTTTTCAGTGTGTAAAGCTAACTGAGTACTGGGTAATAATTTTTGCTTTCTGTTCATAAACTAGAAACCAAAAAAGTTACTCTACCTATTTCTAGCAGACATGAGGTTTTTTTTTTTTCAGATTGGTAAACACCATAATTCTCTTCTGCTTGTCAAGTCATGCTGCTTATAAGTGTGGGGATTCAAGGGAGGCCATTTAAAAACATAATTTTCCTGTCTGGATTGGCACTTGCATGCCCCCCTAAAAGCAAGTCACTGAGACTGCAATTTTGAAATCCTGCTAAAAAAAGGTGGTATCTCTCTCTTGACGTGTCTATGCACTTACTGCTGGAAAACAGTTAAACCAAGGGAATATTTATAGCACCAGTGAGAGAATATAGTTGGTCCCTTGACTGCGACAGAGCCCGTTTCAGTCTTGTCAGCTGTCTTCTTTCTTAGCTGAACATCAGAAAGCAAATTCCATTCAATGGTGACTTCATGCTAGTAGCTCAAGCTTCAGTCCATGTCAGTGTGAGTTGATTATTACACTCTTCTGTCTGTACTGGCTGAAGCTTGTGCTTTGATCTCTGATCTCTTCTATCTAACATCCACTTGTCCTCTTGGTTGTGTAATGCTACATGGAAGTTGTCTAGTCCATCTGTGTGTAGGAGATTTAAGTATATGCAAATTTTATTGTAAATTATTGACAAGATGAATATGGAAAGATCTGTTTGTATAATGCTTTTGATACTGGAGAAATCTGATCAGATGTTTTCCATCAAGGAAGCCTCTTGTCCTGTTTTCCCCTCTTTGTATGCGTCATTGAGAGTATCTCCTTCTTGGCAAGTGGTCTGAGAAACTGAGAACTAGCCCTCACAGTATTCATAACTGCAAGTACATAAGGGGTACAATCAAGTTTAGGCAGCTCAGGCTGACTCATTATTTTGGTGTTTACTCTTCTATCTCTTCAGTGACTTTCATCAGTTCCTTCCCTGCAGTTTTGGATAGGGAGGCTCAGTGACTGTGTTCTGAGGCATGCTCAAGAGACCCCAAGACCAGTGGTTTGGGTACCATTAATTAGAACCATAAGTGAATTTCCTTAGCTAAACCTAAGCAATCCTTCTTTGACTTTTCAGTAATTGTGGGTTGTTATTAGGATTATTTTTAGGATGTTATTAGGATGATTGTTACCAGAATTAAGGGCCCCAAGCTTTTTTCTTCCTGAAAGGATAACATGTTCTTTTTATTTTGGATTAAGGAAATCACAGGCCCTGTCAAATCTCACAATTGCTCAAAGGTTCCTGCCATGGCATAAATCTCATTTCCCTCACCTGACTATCCTTTGCCTTAGCAATCCACTATATAGTACCCTGCCCTTTCTCCTGCTTTGTGGAACCTGATGATGGGGGATTTGCATGAGTAATATGACCTGTGATCTGCCTGTAGTGGCACTTGACAAATAGGTGGTAGAGGGACAAGGCCACAGTAGTACCATGTGCCGTCTCGTGAGATCCAGTATTCAAAAGAAACCTTCAGAACTTCTTCAGCAGGAGCCTTTTGCCAGGATGCTTCCCTGTCACAGGCTTACGAGATCCACTCTATCCCACAGTGAGGGTGCTAGAACTTCAATGTTGGCAAAGAAGCAGCTTGCAAGGCCTGCAGAGAAGCTAAACCAAAACAAACCAATCTGGTTCAGTGAAGACCATGTGAACACCATCCTTAATAGCTAAAAGTGACTGTGATATAAAATGTTTTCCATGCTCAAAGTCTGCAGGCATGATGGACAGAAAACAGGTACTTCAGCTGTATAAATCAGACAATTTGAGAATCTTACCAGTGTTCTTTGTGCAGATCGCTGTTAATTCTCTATGTCATAGAGAATGTAATTTTTACTTCTGTCCTGCAAATTGATCTTGTACATGTTTGTCTGACATATGTAAGTTCAAAAACTATTTTTTTTTAGGTCTAGAGGCTGTAGCAGTGAGGCCCTGAGTTCTCTCAGTTAGGTGCCGGAAATTAGACCCAGGCTCTTTGATTCATGATCATGTCTCTCTTCTGTTATACCTGAGCACTGATACCCTAAACACCCAATTCTGGAAATTTGATTCTGAACTTCACAGTCTTGGCTTCTCCATCAGTGTGCACATACCCAATGTCCTCATATGCTCTGAACTGGTGTCTCTGTTTAGGGATTGCTGTCTAATATTTCTGGGACTTGGAATTTGCTCTTTTAGATTCTTGGCAGAGAGTCCAGAGAGTCCTGAACTTGTCCCTCTGCTTGCTTATTTTGGTCTTTAGCCTTTGAAGGGATATGCTCTTCTTTCCTGAGACCTGCCTTCATCTCAGCTGCCTGTGAGAACTCTGTGGCTTTCCCCATCCTTTGTCCCCTGGTTCTGAAGGGACTCTGACCCAGTGGTGATCTGCACAGGTCACTGATGTTGTAGGGAATAGGATCTTGGTCTTGATGTGTTTTTGATTTTGCTTTTTTTTTTTTTAGGCCTTGCTCATATCCATATGCCTAAATTCTCTTTCCCTTTTCAAACATTATGATTGAGCCCAAACGGTTTAATACAAATGTGTTCCATCCCAAAAATAAGCCCAGGTAGGATGTGGGAGAGTGGGAGTCAGGATGGGTGAGAACCAGGCTGGGAGCATGCTAATACCTACACGGCATCAATGGTTATGGTCCAGAACTCAGGGCAGTACACAGCCCTGCTTATTTCATAGATTCACAGAATCACAGAATAGTTTGAGTTGGAAGGGACCTTAAAGACCACCCAGTTCCAAACCCCCTGCTGTGGGTTTGGAACAGGTTGCTCTGAGCTCCATTCAAGCCTGCCTTGAAAACTTCCAGGAATGGGAATTCACAACTTCTTTGAGCAACTTGTTCTGATGCCTCATCACCCTCACAGTAAAGAATTTCTTCCACGTATATTTTACAGTATATAGTTATAAAAATTAAACTTCTTGAGTATTTTATGTTTCATTGTAACACCTTGTAATGATGATCACTGTGATAGTAGGGTCGTAATGATGACAATTAACAACAAGGCTCACCAGCAAGGAAAAGAACCTTGCTATTAATGGCCTTACATTTCCAACTATGGTAAGGAAACTTTGTGAATGGGTGAATAATTACTCTGCTTATTCCATTGCCTTTGAAATGGTTTCATATTCTGTGACTATGAATGCCTAAGTGGGGTAAAACTTGAAAAACTTTGCTCCTTCAAGGGAGAAAAAATTATGACCATGTGGTGCTTTTGTCTTAGAAGTGCTGCCCCAGTTTGAATTCCAAGTGGCTTCTTTTTGGATCAAAATAGTTTATTCCCATGGAAACTCTGCATTTGCACATCGCTGTTCTCAGCCAAGTCCTTTCAGGCTTTTGTCTTGAGCTACTCTGTCCTGTATGATTCTGATCATGTTGCCATAATCCTGTGCTTCTGTACAAGCCTTCCTTTTCATCTCTAAAAATGCATGGTTTGCATCTGTTATAAGATGACCTAACAAATACACCTCCTGTCACCACATTTATTAGTTTGATGGTCAGTGCAGCCCAGCAACAACTGTCAGGCATTTCACTCTTTTCACTTTAAGTTGCATGTCAGGGATGGACAGAGAAGCGTAGGCCTAATGAGCATTCTGTAGGTGATTTTCATCCAGTTCATTTTTGTAAATCTTGACAGGACAGTACTGTTTTCATAAGTCTCTGATCTGAAAGTCATAAGTGTCAAAATGGATAAGTGTTCTCTTCCTCTGTGTTGTGACTCTTAATTTATTTTTCTGCTTTTAGAAGAATAATGATCATCCACTCACTTGAGTTAAAATATAAAGGCATCTGGGAATTCTAGGTCACATATTTTGCTGGAAAATTTCAGTTGAAATGTTTTCTGATATAGAGTGGAGTTGATAATATATTTGAAATAGGTATTAATTTTTTTACCTTTTTTTTTTTGTGTGTGTGTGTTTTATTTTTGTTTTAAGTAATATTTGATCATTTGGTGGTACGTTTTATTTAACCAGGAAGAGGTATGAGGAAAGAGCTTAGTATGGAACCACTTTGGGTGCAATTGTCTTTGGCCCCAATCCTGCAACTCGATCTTTGCAGAGGAACTTATTTGACTACTGTACAGAGGCACTTGAGGCCATGGAGGATGTTTCTGTATTAAGAAATGAAACTCAACACATAGACCTCTGGGCTACTGCTGGCCTGCACTTACACATGCAGACAGTGCAGAGATGCTCACCTAGTGTTCTGCAGATCCCTCCATCAAGCCACACTGCTGAAGAGCCACTGGCTATGACCTGTGGCAAAAGGGTTCTCTGAAGTGAAGCCTGGACTAAAAACGTTGTGATTCAGTGGTGTACAATATGCCACATTGAAGACTTTTGTAACACTTTTTTTTGATTCCCAGCTGAGTAGTTCACAGAAATGGCCAAAACGTTGTCAAATACATGGGGATAGTCCTGCAAAGGAGTTTGGCAGGACTGACTTAGTAATAAGGTGTAAGTTGCCAGTAGTAAGTAACAATTCCTTCTGACAAGGGATTAGCTTCTGGCAGGCTTGTTCTGAGACTGACAAATTGATCTATTAAGCCTGTCCCTGAGAAGAGAAGAGGACCAGGAGGGTGCCCCACTGGGAAACTTCAGAGCACAGTCCTGGTGGTGAACCTGAGCTGGATGCAGCAAGCAGTATAGTTGTAGGAGTCGACAGAGGCAACCTTGCTCAACATTGCCTTCTTCACGTGGAGCTAGACTGCTAATTTCCTTTCAGCACAGGTACTTCTACTCAGACTGTGGCCAAGCAAGTGAATGTGACAAGGGATAAGGTTAAGTCAGTTGCTAAGAAAACAGCTGCTTTGGTTTAAGCCCTTACAGTCTCTTGCTGAGTGTTAATCTGCCAGCAGTTACTACTGCAGTACGAACCCTGGCAGAAAGAAACATGTACTCGTGCCTCTGCCATTGCCATTCACAGCCTGTCACCTTAGTGGGAACTCATATTCTTTGATATCGCCAACTATCAGGTGCTTTGGGAGATCATGTGATTTTGTTTTAAAATGTGTGAGCTGGGTTGAAACCAACACAGCTCATGCTTAAATTAACCTTAAATTAATTGAAAATCATGCTTTTTGTTCAACTGATGCTAATTCCTTATAAAATCACATCCTCAGATTCATATCTAAATACTCAGGAATGTGAGCAGTTGTCGAGATTTTTTTCTTTATTGTGCAATCATGGATTTGTTGCAGACAGAAGTAACAGCTTTTGGTACTGCACCATCATAAATGCATACTACTTGAATCTTTATTGCATCAGATTGCATTCTCCTATGCAAATGGCAAAAATGAAATCCAAGAAAATTGCCTTCATTAAGGTATAAATGCAACCATTTGCCGTACTTACAAAGACATTCTCAACCTGCTTTTGGCATAAAATGTGTATTTTACAGCTTATCTTGGCACACACATCTTCTGCTCCCAATTGTGAATGCCTTGAGGTGACCAAGTAAGCAATAATTCCAGCTGCTCCTGACAAAAGAAGACAGTGCTGCACTGCATTATTTCTCTGATGAATGTATCTTCCCAATAAACTGAAACAGGCTTTGCATCAGCAACATCTGCAACAACAGGGAGCTTGAAAGTGGGTCAGGTATATTGATGGTTTGGAGAAGGAGAATGGGTGAAGAAGGGTATGTGTGAACATGTTAATGAATGAGAATCTACTTTTGTCTTCATATTTTCCTATAAATATCTTGCTAATTGATGATGGTCCTTTGGTGGTAGCCACGGAGAGGGTTTTCAGTATAAAGTGCTTTACTTGGAACTTCAGTAACCAAGGCCGAAAAATTTGACTCTGTTAGAGTTAGCAGTAATTAATTTTCTTGAGTCATACGGGGACAGCGTTTCTCCTTGCAATTCCTAAACAAGTTCAGGGCAGGATCTAGGGTAACACATTGATTATGCTATTTTTCCTCAGCACTGCTCATTACTGTTGGCTCTGGAATCGTGCACATGACAATAACAGCTTGAGGTGAAAAAATGTCTAAAATAAGAAGGCAAATTTCATAAGGGAAAGGATTAAAGTCTGCAGACCAAGGGTTGCAATCATCTAGAGAAAGAGGTAGACAGAAAGCTTGTGTTGTTTTGAGTCTCGTGTTAATATATCAGGCAGTGGGACAGGAGGATGTACTGTGGAGACATCTGCAGTGCGAAGTTTGATTCCCTGGGGGGAGAGGAGATGGTGGGAGCAGCAGCAGCTGCAGTCAGACTGAGAAATCTCTGCTTTTGCTGTTTATTGTAACAGCAATACTGAGTTTATGTTGTGTTGACAGCTCTTGAGACTGTCTAGCTTTCTTCTTGCTGGCTGGGCAGGGGAGATTTGGACCACCGTCCCTTTGAGCAGCACATTAAGTTGGCTAACACATAAACTGTAAGGACCACTTTGATGGAAGAGGAACCTTGAAGAGAGCACCTCAGTCATTAGATTTAGTTCTTTGCAGTGGCAGGCACCCTTGTGATAAATGCTTAGTACAGGCAAACCAACAGCAATGCTGCTGTTTGTGTATCCCAGGAACCACAGAACATTTCCCTCAAAACTTGTAATAATATAAAAGACCATAATACAGAAGGCAGAAACACAAAAGCACACCACACCCCAGGAAAAAAGCAGAAGAGATTGGGGTATTACCAGTGTGTTCAGACTCTAAAGTATTAGGATAATTTATCTCCTTAAGAAGTCTAGAAGTAAACAATCCTACAAAGTAAACAATTTATCATGCTATTGATAGAGACCAAAACCTTCCAAGTCTTCCCTGCCAATCTGCTTTGAGAGGATTTTTTGGCTTCAGACCTGGTGACCAGCTTAACCTTTGGTGCCTGAGCAAGATGTTTTTCCTCCATGTCTATTAATCTATTTTTTTCACTGTCCTCTACCTTCTGAGACAGCTAATGAGGTCCTCTGTTAGTATTGATTCTGTGTATAATGATAGTGAGACACACTAGGAGCTGGACACAGACTTCCACGTCCATCCTCTGATGACCATTAACCCACCATTAGAGGGATTGTGTCAAACCTTGTAAAAAATATCTGAAAATAAGCCAACCTTTTTTTGTTTAATGCTTATTTGTTTTCCTGTTAGACTTTTCTGCAGGGAGAAGGAGAAGCAGCTCATTGACTAGCACAGCAGTCTTGTTGGCTTGTTTTCCCATGTTGCCATGTTTGTTTTCACTGTTGTTGTGTATAGCAGCAAGGATCAGAGGGAAAATATTTTTCATAAGCTAAGTCCTTTCAGGTGGCACTGCTGTCAAAGGAGGTTAACTTTGAGAGTCTCTGTCATACGCAATGTTTTTTAAAATTACCCTATGGAGTTTCAAGGCCACTAAGGGCCATACCCTTCAAACCTTTGAAGAGAACCCATGAAAGCACTTGTGTAGACATTGGAAAAGAGAAATCAAGGGAAAGCTTAAACACATTCTTAACACCAAGAGGTTCTACTTAATATTCTGGAGCAGGAGTCAGGAACGAGGCTGTGAAAGAGGCTTTTGTAGTTATGCTCTGCTTGGACAGAAAATGACACTTCAGCACACTAAACACCAGGTAGTTCCTAAATAGGCAAACTCAACTCTGAGTTGCAAACCTTTGAAAGTCTCATGCATAGTTGCCAAGAGGTGGGAAAGATTTGGTTTATGATGCCTTAGTATACCAAAAGTTCACTATTCTTTTTGGTGCTGACTAGGATCTGGAAACACTCTGAATGTAGTCCTGTTATTTACCATTTTTCTGTAACCTTTTTATTGAATGGAATTTTTTCCTAAACTGGTTAGGGAGAAATCCTGATTATCTGTCTCCATTTTTGATAGCTTGCCTAATTATAAAACTAATTAATGCCTGATTTTTATTGTTGTGAGAATTAGAATATTGAAAAGAAGCCTCTCAGTAACAAAATTTAAAAAATGAGATTTTTTTCTAATGATTCTGGACTGGGTCAGAGACTAAAGTATTTCTTCCAATAAACTTACATAAATTCTTTGGAAAGGAAAAGAAAGTACTCTTTGGGATATTTCCCTTACTACAGTAGTTCTTAAAATTAGACTCTGAGGAAACTAGAGCAGTAAACTGTAAAAAGTAGTCAGGGCTAGAATTGTCAAGCAAAAAGTCCCATTTGCTATCAATGGAGGTTTTTCTTGAAAACTAATGGAACAATAATTACATTCCTTTTAGTACTAAGAATACCTGGGAATTTGGCATCTGTAAAGAAACCAAAGCATTCAGAATGGAACTGAAACCTATTGCCATTCTGCCACTGTAAATGAACTGAGTTACAAGGGAATTAAAGATCATATCCATGTATTTACAGAGAGGGGTAAAATTTGTAGTGGTGTTGTCTTTTGATGGCCAAACACTGTAATGAAAAACAAATGGCCAAACAAAAGTAATCTTGAAAAACTGAAAGTAATCTGAGAGAGCTAATTTTGCCACATTAAGTCAATTTGTATTAGGGGAATATGCTATTTATTGAAAAATTCTAAACTATAAGGATTGCCCTTCGAAATCAAAAAGTTACATGATTAAGAAGAAATATCTATATAAATATAAGTAGCTCTCTTTTAAAAGGCAATATGCAGAATTTAGCTAGTGATTTAGCACTTTTAAATACCAGTGGTAAGAGAGTCTGTTTCAGAAGCTGTGTTAGTTTTTCTGTTTCTGAACTGCTGCACTGACACTAGAACTGTATCTAGACAAACATTTCGAAATGGGTTGCTTATGTGCAGGGTGCAACACATATTTTGATTTTAGCTTGGTGTTGATATTAAATGTTTGAGGATGGCTATGATTCAGGAGGGAATGTAACTGGGTTTAATGTACTACAGTTGGTTGTGAAGTATATAATTTAATGACATCTTTATCTCTAAATGGGTTATATACCACTCTATATTGCTTTATATAAGTAGGTACTAAAATGTTTTATGTAAATAGGTACTGGCATCTTTTCTACAACAGAGTGGAAGTTACTTTTGCTTTCTTTCCATTGCACTGCTGACAGGTCTTGTATTCTGTGACTCATTTGGCTCCATGCTTTCTGATATGCTTGTAAAGTAAGTCTTTGTATTCTTCCATGCTGTCAAGTACAGAAGACTATGCAGTGTTGTCATCTCTACTATTTTTAATACAACTAGTTGAGTGAGCAACCACAGTCTGCATTTCTTTACCTGTGAAATCCAGAGAGACCTCAAGAGAAAAGGTGCCTTGGCAAAGAATGCCTTTAGTTTGAATGGAGATTCTCAGGAGAAAATCAGTTCTGAATGATTGAATTAAAAAAAAAAATCTTTTTTTTTTAAAAAATAATTATTCTTCCTTACTACCTGAGCAGCCCAAGACCAGCACATCTCATAAATGAGCCTGTGAAAGACCCAGGATTTCAAAACAATTCTCTCAAGTTGCAACTGTTGGTTTACAACAGACTAAGTTTTTCTCTAGTTTTCTTCCTAAAATTTCTCTGTGAATTTCTGTTTTCAAGGGACCAGCTCACACAATCATATCTAATAGTGCCCAAAGCATTTGATGGTGAAAGAAAAAGCAGTGTCTAGGCTCCAGTTCAGCTCTTCAGCTGTGAATGTCTTTGCCAAAATAAAAAGGTAGTTGAAAACGGTCAAAACAGCCTTTTATTCCAAGCTCATCTGTTCTCTCATAGGTTTGCACACTGCCATTTCTACATTAGAAACACCAGTTTCTTTTTTAATTTATATAACGATCATCTACAAAACATCTGTAGGTGTCCATGTCAAAAGACGTTCCAGGCTAAAGGTTGTGGTGTACTCATTACGTGCCACATCTTGTATCAGCGCCTCCCTCAGGTTTGGAAACCTGTCCTGGGTTTGCCTCAGCTCTGTCAGCAGAAATATCTGGTGCTTTTCATGGGTGTTTTCTTTGGAGAAAGTGGCTTCTGAGCATGTAAGAAGGCGAAACAGGATTATAGTATTTCAAGCAACAAGAATAGGCTTTTCTCCTAGTTAGGAGCTGGGGTTCCTGCTTCTTTTTTTTTTTTTTCCCTGTCATAATTTTAAATTACTGTCTCATTCCTAAGCTCAAAATGTCATAATTATCCCATGTGCTGGGCACTTCACTGGATACAGGAGATGGGACTTCAAATCCTTGCTCTCTCAGGAGTATGGTAGATTTTCAGCAACACATTCTTGTTCCCTTGACCTTTCTGTACCCTATTCTGGCTACATGCAAGCTCTTTTCTTTAATGTAACAAAGGGGACTTTTAAAGTTACGTAAAAGCTGAGCATGCTAAGAGGAGTGAGCTGCTTAGCATAATTCTTGTCCTGCGAGGTGCTTTCATTTCTTGTTTATCTACTTTGATCTCAGAAAAGATGCTTTGTCATAGCATAACATTTTTCTCTGGGTGAAAAGAATTGCTGGAGAAATAACTACCAAAAAAACAAAACCAACCCAAACCCCCCCCAAAAACCAAAAACAAACAAAAAACCCCAAACCAAAACAAAAAAACCAAAACAAAAAACCCCAAAACAAACAAACAAAAAAACAACAAAAAAACCCAGAACAACAACAAGAAAAGCAAACACTTAGTAGACTTTACTGTTATGCACTGTGCAGTGCCCAACTCCCAGTCATCTCTTTTCTGGTCTTAAGCTTGAATTTGCAAGATCAGCTTGTCGCAGCATATGCTGCCCATTTGTAGCCACTGATATAGTTCAGTGTTGTGAAAGCTGTGTGAAAATCTGATGCATCAGGGCAGAATTGAATTGCAGTCGATTGTGTGTCCGGTGGAAGAAACTGGTCACTTTCTGCACAGGGACCTAGATATTAAAACCACTTCTAGTTATCTCAGTCATGTTTGTCACAGCTGTGCTTTTTAAGAAACAGTGTATACTCAGACAAAAGGGCCATTGAAATACTTAATTTCTGCCCGTGCTAGCATGAGAGAGCAGATACAGGCCCAAAGTGCCTTTAGGTTTCATATAGCTAATGCTATCTTGAAGAAATTAATCCTTTCCCTATTGCTGCTCCATTTATTCTAGAACACAGAGAAGTAGTAAGGCACTTCACTGAAAGGACCTCTCTAATCTACATGCAGTGTTTACCTCATTTGAAACATAGCACCATTAAAACAATATTTTGTTCTGGGTGTGGGATGGTGACGTCTGTTTACTTCTTGCCTGTTCCTAGTCTCTGTATCCCAGTCATGACATCAGCTATTATATTCTCTGCATGCAGCAATTTCATTTTACTTCAGACTTCTTTATCCATAACAGGTCTTCACACAAACATAAGAAATCGTGCTCATTGCAGTGAAATTGTCCAAGGTCACATCAGATAAGAAGACGGCTCAAAGAAGTTTTTTTCCCCTCAAATGCAATTTCAGGCTGCTTGGTGTGCATTATTTGTACACAGAATTCTACATTTTCCATGGAAGTGAGTGTTGGAAGTAATTTCATTTGCAGAACCCACAGGCTAGTTTTTTTGCTAAATAACAGTGCTCAGTGTGGTTCTGAAATCGCCTGCTGTTTTGCATCCTTCTTAAATGTTATGTGGTCTGTGACTCTCTTTTTTTGCAACTGGAATGAATTCATTTAAAATTTGTCTTGAATTAATATAAATGTCACTCTTTCCTGAAGTTTACAGAGGTGGGAAGCTGAAGCATTAGCCCTGTAACATGGTTACATGCTCTGGAGACAATATAGTTGTGTTTCACTTACAATCTGGTATCTGTGTTTGCTTCCAAACAGTACCACACAGTGACCTGCCTCCAGTGGAGTGCTAGACCTCTTGGAGTTCATTTCTTGGATTCATGTTACCTTCTGGGGGCTGCATGTTACAAAGGATGTAAATCCTGATTCTAGAAACAGTCTTCATACCCCTTATTTTATGGCTTCCCAATGTGAGCTTTTGCCACAAAGATATTTCAGGATGGCATGTACTTACCCTGCTCAAAATTTCCTAGTTCTAATTTGTTTTTGAAAACCATCAGCCATTACTTTTTTTTAGGTAGCCAACAAAAGTGAAAGCTACTTTATGTGGAAAATTATGTCTATAGGGTTTTCTTAAGATTCACGACACTACAAAATATCAAAGCAGAGAGTTTGCCCCTTCTCTGCTTTGTCACCTCTAGTCCTATGCTCTTCAAAGTTCATTGTCTCAAGAGCATCTAGAAAAGCCTGATTCAACAGGATCTGTAACAAATTTAGTGATAGATGCAATGTGGGAGAGTCTAATTGATGCAGCTGACCAAAGATTGAAACCCTGTCTTTCTACTAATTACATCTTCAGCTTTTGTGAGCTTCACATAACATCAAAGATCAACGAAGGACTGATCTTTTATCTGTTCAGCCAGCACTTCTAATCATTTGTTATCCCCCTGGCGTGGCAGCTCTCTGGCTGCTGCAGCAGCGTGTCACTCCAAGGGGGCCACAGGCCGAATATCCTGATTTGAGGAAGAGTCTGCAGCTTGTCCTGGGCATTGTGTTACTTTTGCTACTTCTGTAGTAATAGCTAAGCTTGCTAGTTTAAAGATAGCTCATACATATCCACAGTAGCTGCAGTGACTATAGTAGAGTGGTATCTGCTGTTTCTCTTATTTTTCTCCATCCCTCTTCTATGATCCCCTTGGCCTAAAGTAGGTTAAGATTCTTGCATTAAAAAAACAAACAAACAAAAAAACAAAAAAGAGAAAAATCAATGTGCACTTCTATTGTATTTTGGTTTATTAAAAAAATCAAATACAGATACTTAAGAAGGATAAAAACACCTTGTTTTCATTAGCCATTTTCCCCTAAGCTTCTCTGTCTAGAACAAAATAAATGGGAAAATATGAGCTATATATCTAAGAAGATTCCGTTAATGTTGTAAACCATAAGAACGAAGCTTGTATTCTTTTTCTTTGTAATCAATGAGATCTTGAGATAAAATTAGAGTCTCAGATTTCCAATATCCTCATTTTTTGTTACTATTCTTGAATGCGATTTCCTTCCTGTGCCTGCTCCCTCTTTTGTCTGATTCAAATAGCAAAGAGAAGCCCTACTCTAATTGGTTGATCATCCTATTTTTAATTTGCAGGAGTGATTTAATCCCTTTGAATTACAGAAAGGACAAGCAACTTCATAAACATGAGCAATGAGATTTCTTTAGCATTATTTTATCATGAGGATCATTCCTAGAACACATATCTTTCCCAGAAAAAATATTTGATTAAAACATAATGGGTGAACCAGTATGCTGACCTCAGACCTTGAGAGATTCCTCCTCCTATGAGGTTCTAAATTCTTTTGCCTCCCACCAAAATCAGCACTAGAGAAGTGATATGACCTGATCTGGTTTGCCAAAATTGATTGAAGGAGAATGTACATGACTAGTTATTAATACTAAAAATAGTATTACAATTTGAGATCAGACACCTCAGGTAGTCTATTGTTTAATAATATATGTTGCATGGCTTCTTTTGTTAAACATGGGAATAATAACAGGTCTGTAATTATCATTATTGACTTGAATGAACAACAGTCAGCCTTGCAAGTTTGCATGCTCAAGGGTTATAAATAGCCCTATTTGGATTACCCTACATTTTTTCCTCCCTAAGAAAATATAGAACTGATTTAACATATTTAAATACACAACATGTGTATCTAAGCTGGATCTATGAAACTACAGAAGACTTTCCAGCAAGTTGACTAAATTTCTGCTGGCCTTGCTGATACCTTCAGAGTCCAAGCCTTACCAAATTTGTTTTGTTGTTTTGAGCCTTGACATTCTGAACAATGTGTTTTGCCAGCTAGCCAATGTTCCTTTGAAAGCACCATATGCTGCAACCTGAGAACCAAACTACTTCTCTCTACTGTATAATGGTCGGTCTTCACCTTTGGTTGCCTTTCAGTAGCACAGCAACATTATTCCTCTAGGCATCAAAAAGGTAATGAATGCCCTTCAACCTCTTAATGCTTTTTCTTCCCTGTCTCAGTTACCTGCACCGGACTACTAATGTTTGAGTTCCATAGGTGATGTTGATACCAATGGAGGTAACCATGACACTTCAATTATTAATGCCCCAGCATCTGATTTTCACAAGCACAGGGATCCTGCAGCTTTTTTTCCCACTCCATTTGGAGTTGTGAATTCTTAGCCATTCTGAAAATGGGACCTCCAGCTTCTCCTGAGGAAAAGACAGAGAAAATGCTGAGACCCTACTTTATCTACCTTCTAGGTTAGACTTGTAAAGTATAAGGTAACTTTTAAAGCTTTCATCTTTAAGACCATCTAAAGGACCTGTCATTTTTCTATATAATTTCTAAAAGACAGAACTAATCACAGGGTGTTAGAGTTTGCATACCATTATTAGGTATGTACAAATTTTTGAGCCTCTTTTAGAGAAAATTGAGTTTTTTGTTAAGAAAGCACCCTTGTTCTGAATTTTGGGGTAGTGGATTTGGTAAAAAAAAAGTACATGCTATCTTTAAAATTAACTTTCCCTCTTCAACATAATTCTTTCTTTCTTCAGTAAAGGAATATATTGTTATTCTACTGTTCTATTTGTTTACATATGTTGTGATTCTGTATAGTTTTGAGGAGATTCCTTACTTGTTGAGAAGGTTTTGTCTTCATAGAATAAACTTCAGGAAGGGACAGGTAATGGGAAGAGAAAGGCCACTGAGGTGAACATTGCCATGTCAACTTTGGAAGCAGAGGAAAGAAGATGCAAGTTCACATCCTGGTAAATACAACAATTTAAGAAGACTGTTAGTTCATTAATGTTTAAATGCAGTTCTCAATAGTTTATGTGCAACACAATTCAGTTGTGTGGTCCTTGCAACTTTCAGAGAGGTAGGTATTACTTGTCGTGTCAAACCTTTTAGTCTTTATTGCATACCACAGCTCATTATGGGGGATCATAGCTTCAGGTGAGGTAACTTGATTCATTTATGCATGAGCTGGGCAAGAAATCCTTAAATATTTAAAACTGATGTATATTTACTAGTGTAATATTGCATATTGAATTAGTTGTCTGGTTTGTCTTCCAGCATTTCAAACCTTGGGTTTAATTATCACATTACCTAAGTTTGATGGCCAGTGTTTTTGATAGTTTCATGCTTCTGCCCTTTCCTTCAGCTTCTCTTTAAGCTCTTCTGAGCTCCTTTGTGACCCAGAGGAATTGAAACATTGTCAGCTTAGTGCACTAACAAGTGCAAATAGGTGACCAATGTTGATTGTCTTTCATATTTTGTTCTCTGCTTGCCAAGAATGTCTCATGCACTGCAATTGTTTAAAATCCTACACACAGGGTAGTCATGTTTTTCAGACTGATTCCAGTCAGTTGACAAAAAATATCATCTTGAGCAGATGCTCGTCAGTAGCCAGCCCTTCTATAATTACTTAGTGTAAGAAGAAAAAAATAAGTCACAAAGGACCATTTAGTCATATGGTCTGATTTACTCTGTAACCTGTGCCATTAAATTTCACACATGTATCAGCAGTATGAGGGCAGTAACCTGCATTTGGCTAAAACCTGTCTTCCAGAAAGACATCTTGTCCTGCCTGGGGGACAAGTAACCATTAAAAATTTCTTGGTGCCTTTGTTAGCTTGTTCCAGTGGTGTATTGTTACCTTAAGAGGAAAAAATATGTGCTTTATTTGAATTTGCCTGACTTCAGTTTGTGCTAGAGCTTCTTGTTATGCCATTCTCCACTAGATTAAAGTGCCCTTCAGAATTCAGTATTTTTTTCTCCATAGAGGTACTTATGTGCTGTAATCAAGTTAATCTTTTTGATACGATAAACAGATTGTGCTCTTTAAGTCTCACTTAGCAGCATTTTTCTTCAATTCTCAAGTCACATTTTCAGATCTATAATTTTTTTGATTTTTTTTTCCAAACATGGGCAGGAACATAGTACACAAGATTGGTTTCATCAGTGATATGTCCAGATATAAAACTATCTCCCCTACTTCCTACTCCCCTGATGCAAGTTAATCCTTCCTTTTACCAGTGTCAGAACGAGTGTTTATGATGAGTTGGTGACTACTACCCTGAAATCATTTCCAGCAAGTACCGTTTTCTTCTCAGTACACACCTACAATCCATCAAACTTGTTACAGGGATTTAGTTATATAAACTATGCTTTAGTTATAGTAAATTATTTTGTTGGACAAGGCCCAGTTTGCCACTCAATTCAGACTACTTCACATGGTTGTTTGGTACCTTTACCATTTCTTTTCTTTTTGCATAATTTTCAGATGTGACTCCCTTTTCACAGAAACACACAATTCCTTTAGTGTCCATTACTTTTTGCCAGTCTTTTGGGCATGGCTTAGCCAATTAAGCATCTGCTTTAATGATATCATGGGGTACTACATTTTCTTTCAGTGTGTCTTAAAAGTCTAAATCATCAATATGCACATAGGCAAATGAGCAATCTCATGAAAGAATGAAATTAAAGAAGTTTGATTAGATCCAATCTTCATAAAAAAGACTGAAATTATTGATCTCCTTGAAATATTTAAAACTTAAACGTTACTCCTATTATTATTTAGGGTGCTGATTTTGGCCTGCTCATTACACTTGCCTCTTTTTGACTACTGGTAGAGGATCAGCACCCCTTTGGTATTTCACAAGTAATCCAAAGTTTACTGTAACAGGTGAAAGATCTCAAATATTTGTTCTGGTTCTGGGAGTAAAAGTTATCTAATCTTGCTTTTAGAATACTGCTCAGGATTCTATCTTTCTTAATTACTAGCAGGTTGGAGCAGTTCTTTATAATCCCCTTGAGATCCATCTACTTGTTTTTTTTTTTTTGAAGCACAAAAGTACTCACTGAACCTATTTACATTGTCCACACTAGCACAAAGCCACTTATGAGCTCCATTTAGTAATGGGCCAGTGCTATCCCTAGGTTTTCTTTTATCCCTAACACACTTTAAATGTCCTATTTGTCTTTAACACTTACAAATATGGATTTTTTTCTTGCCTATTAACTTATCAATTTATAACAACTGTAAGATATAATTCCTCTTTGTTTTCTATTTTCTTTCTGACTGCCACCTCTGAGTTTTTATGGCAAAGTTATTGCTTTCTGTGATTGCAAAGTCACAGTCTTTTGGCCATTTGATAGAGACCTTAAGAGAGCTCCTCTTTTGATATTCACACTAAATATGTTTTGCCTTGTCAGTTCACCTTACTGTTTTCCTCAGTTTGAGGAAATTAGATCTTCTGAAGCAGCAGAAATACATGGTTTTGACTGAGGCTGTCTTTCATTTACCCATGATGAACGCAATCAGACAATGACAGTTTGTTCCCAGGCAACTATGAACTTTATAATTTAGTGATATCTACCACTTTTATCTATCACAATGAGGCTCAAATACTTATCTCTTGCAGGGGAGAATATCTACTGGGCTACAAGATTACCTTCTCCAGTTGTAGAAACAATTAATGACTCAGTAAAGTCTGCTGTTAAGCTACAAAAGGGCTATGCATATTTTCCCACAAACAAGGAAAATTAGGATACTGCACGCGTCAATATTTTGCTAGCTTTAGAAAATCTTTGTCATACTTTAATCAGGTCTGATTTTTAAGGGAAGAAAAGCTTTTGAAGGCATGGGTAGTTAATTTTTGGACACTTTCAGGCCTTTTTGTGACAACAGCGCTAACGCCTGTTGCAAAAAAGAAAGCTTGTTTGCTTTTTAAGAGGTAGCAGTTAGGAAGAAATTTAGTTTAAGGAGGAAATAAAGGGATGAGAATTAAGAAATTCCATGTTCCATTGAATAGGACTGGTGCCCATAACGAACTGGAACAGGAATGTCAGCCACAACTCATCTAGAGCCCTGTTCAGCTTGGAGAAGAGTAGATCGAGGTGAGACCTCATTACAGACTACAACTTCATTGTGAAGAGTTATGGAGGGACAGGCATTGATCCCTTCTCTATGGTGACCAGTGACAGGACCCAAGAGAATGGCTTGAAGTTGCATCAGGGGAAATTAGAAAAAGACATTAGAAAAAGGGTCTTCACCCAGCGGTGGTTGGGCACTGGAACAAGCTCCCCAGGGATGTGTTCACAGCACCAAGCCTGCCAGAGTTCAAGAAGCATTTAGATGATTCTCTCAGGCACGTGGTGTGACTCTTGGGGATGGTCCTGTGCAGGGCTAAGGATTGGACTCGTTGGTCCTTGTGGGTCCCTTCCAACTCAGAACATTCTGTGACTCTCTGAAAACTGCCCTCGGCGGGCGCCTCGCCGACGGAGCTGAAGGCAGAGGGCTGGGCTGGGCTGGAATGGACGAGCCCGGCTGCCGACTGCCTGCCTCCAGGAGCGCCCCGCAGCACCGACGGGAATTGTGTCGCCGGCTCAGGCTTTAGAGGCTCCAAGACAGGCTGTCACAAGTGGCGACAACCACAAACCTCCGACTTAGCAATACAGGCCGCCCTCGGGCAGTAAAACCACACAGCCTCCCCTGACCCTGGTGGGCAGCGGGGCACCCTGCGGGCGGCTCCCGGCCCCGGCACCCCCCCGCCGGAGGAGGCGGATGGCGGCGGGCCAGCGGCTCCGAGGGTATTAATAGGCGGCCCGGAGGAGCGGCCGGGCGGCTGCGGGTGTGCGGGGCCAAGGCTGCGGGCTCGGCTTGTCTCGTCTCGGCGCGGGAGCCACACCGGGGACGTGCCTCCCCATCTCTCCGGTCCCACCGCGACGGCGAGATGGAGGGTAAACGCCGGCGGGGCAGAGCCGCCTTGCCGCTGCTGTCTCCTCTGTCCCCGCCGCAGCCGCGCCGGGCGGAGGGGCTGGGGGCGCGGGGAGGAGGGCAGCGCCCCGCTCTCTGCCCCGCTCGGAGCTTTTAACCCCTTCCTCGGCCCGCCGGGGCTCCGGCAGCCTCCGCAGCACGGGTGTCACCGCGAATGGCGAGGAGAGACACCTCGGGGCAGAGGAGGGGGCAGGGTGGCAGCACAGGTGCGCCGGGCGAGGCTGCCTGGTGGTACCTGCGGAAAACCTCCTTTTGTTACAGCGCAGCGGTAGTGTAGCAGAATGGTTTGGTAAGGTACAGAGTTTGCAACGGTTATCATGAAAGCACTGCAGAATAGTATTTCTTTTTGTTGAAGTAAATGATCTTTAAAGAGGGATGCCTTTTAATTTTTTTTTTTCCCATTTATTTCCTTCGGGCACCAGAATAAAACAGGCGTCGTAATACAACGATTTGCTTTGGAACAGAAGATCTCTGTAAGGGAGACGCTAATCCTGTTTTAGAAAAGTATTATCAAGATTTTCACCCGCATTAAGAGGAAGGCCTTGCATCATTAAGGAATGAAAGTAAAAGTTGACCATATGTTTATGAAAATTGGGGGTGTGAATGACCTGTGACTAGCAATAATGAGACTACTGGAGGAGATTAGAAAATGTAGAGATTAAATTGTGGTACACAGGATTTAGGTGTGCCATTATTTGCAAGGTTAAGAAACAGGGAATTCTTTGGTCTTGTGAGTGGAAGACGGTTGCTAAGTGAGAAAATAGTAGAAGTGTTTGCCGATGGCTGCATCCTGTCCCACAAAATCAATATTCTTGATAAGAATTCTCCACTTATCTCAAATTGGGAATCTCTTTTGAAAACAGTCAAAAAAGGCTTGAGAGGTAGGTGTGGGGTTTTTTTTTCTTGTTTGCTTTTTTTTTTTTTTCTTGGTTTTTACCCTAAAAATTACTGAAATAGTAAAAAAGTTTTTAGTCCCAGTTTGAGGAGTCTCCTAGCTTGTCTCCCAGAAGTTCAGTGTCTTGCATTCATGGGTGATCCAAGTTATTAGCACTATATTGGTGTTAATCCTCCTAAGAAGATAATAAATTTGAAAGAAAAATCCAGAAACTTAATATTTTAAAATCAATGGCTCCCCTTTGCTTTATTAGATATAAATTGAATGAGGATTGTGAAGTCACATGAAATTCTAGTGTGATATATATGATATAATATGATCCAGACTGCATAGTAGTCTAAGGCTCTACTGTACCAACAGCTGTGCTACGTGAATAGCAGGAGCAGTACTGCATGAGTGACAGCAGCTCCAAAAGGGGGTTGCTTCAGACGCACTTTGTATTTATATCCTCTGCCAGGACAACCCCAAGGATATGCTGCCTGTCACTAAGGCTGAGATCACGGTAGTTTGGCTGGGTAGTAGTGTTCTTGTTCAAATATTGCCTGATGTACACTACCCAAAATCTAATTTTGTTCCAAAAACATTGTCTTGTGCTGGTAAGACAGAATGTGTCTGGTGATATGATCTCCACCCTTGTTGCTGCAGGTTTTCCAGTCTCTCTTCCTTATTCATGAGTAGCATCTGTAATGTCTCTGTACTTTCTTGCTCATGAGGAATTCTTTACTCTCCCAGTCCTCTCTTCCCATTACCTTTGGTGATTTGCTGTGTTTTCTGCCAGGTTCTGTCTGGTGAATGAACTTCACGTGAGTGAGATGGTGAAGGAAGTTGGGCTGTATTGTAGCTTTCTCTATAAGCTCATCTTAAGCCACAGAAGAAATTTGGCTCTGTGGTTCTTGAAGTAGTACAACTTTCAGCTGCCTGCTGAAAGCTTTTTTATTTTCTTCTATTTCCCCCCACCCAACCAAATGTGAATTCACTGTCAAAACCAGACCTGGACTGATAGGTGCAGTTCTCTTTTCAGTACTGATTTTATGGGCTCTTAGGTTTTAAGATTATACCAGAAAGCATCTAGGAGACAAAGTCTGAAGACACCTGCCTGTTGCAGCACTAGCGTTGTGCTTGTTTTGAGCAGCTGGCAAAGCAGACACTGTTGGAGTGGAAACTGTATGTGCATAGAGTTAACACTTGCAGTGGCTGCTGTGCTGAGCCCAGGGGGAGCAGTCTTGTGGGGTGATGCTGTGGGTTCTTTCCCTTGTTTGTTTGTTTTTGTTCCTCCTGCCCTCCCCCCCTTTTTTAAACACTATTAATGTATCTGAAATTGTGCACTGGAGTTTCATCTTGCTTGTTGCTAATTGAGACTAATTTCTCTCAGACATCACCACTGTCCACAAGGGAAGCCTTAATGACTGTGCAGGGATGAGTGAGAGATTTTTTGGTTTTTAGGCTATGCTTCCACTAACACAAAATACAGCAAAATCCCACTAATGAGAGGGGGCCAAGTTGTAAAGTCCTACTCCTAGCTGCAGAAAAGAATCTGGACTGCATATACCCTTCAGTCATTTGGCATCAGGGTACTTTTTTAAGGTTGTGTTGGCATGGAGAAAGCATGGAAAAATCTGTATTTGGAGAAAAAAATATAGGTGAGCTGTTCCCTTGTGGGGAATAAGGGCTGAATGTATTAAGCAGACTCTCAAGCAAGTTGCTAGCTCATCAACTACAACAAACAGAGTCAGAGCTGGAAACCACAAGAGGAAGGGAGCAGCCAACATTTATGCAGTACACTGCTTTTTAACTACTGAATTACTGGCTGCTCAGTTGCGTATATGGTATATTTGGGGCCTCGTGGTTTATGTTGCCAGCAGATTGGGGAGGTGAGTCAGTAAACATTTTGTGTAAGATGTTGCTATGTGGCCATCTCAGACGGCAGGAATGTGAAGCACGGTGAAACGCACTGCAAGTTAGTGCGACTTTAAGGCTCTGGTAATGTGACACTCAGGTTTAGTATTTTGGTCTGAGCAGAGGAATAGGATCTCACCCGTGTCTTAAAATCTGATCTGATAAAAGAGGTACTAGGATCTTTGCTCATGTCACTTCATCAGAGGAAGGGAAACATAGGTTTTCAAGCAATGAAGCTTGCATCAAATAAAGCCATTCTGCATGAATGCATTCATGGTGCTTTAAAATTAATAAGAATTTTCTTGGCAGTTAATGAACATTTAGTGAAGAAGCTTAATTTGACATTTGAGAAATTCAATAAATAATTATTCTTTCTTGATTAAGGCATCTTTTAAGCTGTCACTTATACAACCAAGAATTGTCACTTTTTAAGACATTTAAAAGATCTTGTTGCATACTGATTCAGCTATTATTGCCTATTAAACATTTTAGATTCCATGTGCCTTAATTTCCCAGTCATTGAGTATTTTAAGCTTCCTTCTTCTTTAAAGACCATTTTTGTTTGCATAAGCGTTTATTCCACATTCAAGGCAGAAAAAATGGACAAATTGAAGTACCCGTCTGTATTTCTGTAACTTCCTCCCATCCTGTGGTCCAATTCGGGATAGTTTTTTATGCTCATCCCAGGTGTTTACAGAAACTACCTCTTTCAGCTTTGCAAAAATCAGCAGTTAAATTTCTTATGGTCCTCTTTCCTCTGTCTTATGTCACCGACTGCAGAGGTTTTTGGAAGTAGTATTTATAAAGCATTGATGAGTCAAGGATGCTAAGCAGGACATGGGTAAATCTGGGCCATTTCCCCCCTTTTTTATTTTCCCAATTGTGCACACAGGTTATCTTATTTTAGCATTAATGGGGTTTATACATGTGCCATGAGGAAATAATAAATCGAAAGGGCAAATGTGTTTTGCTTTGCGATATGTTAGTAGAGGTTGTTTCTGTTGATAATTGTCAGGTCTAGTCCAAGGGTAATAAAAGATGTCTTTGACCTGATTCAAATGTGTGCATGTCCATCTCTCCTACTGTTTCTTGTGTATATATGATTTTTTTTTTTTTTAGTGAAAAACCTGTCATGTGTCAGTAAACAGAATTGTCTTTTAAAGTAAAAATCACTGGACCAGAAGTTTTTCAGTGCCATGACTATGACAAGGAAAGTAGTTCTTAGTTATCAAGGCATCTTGTCAGCAAATTAGCAATAACTCTACAAAATAGTTGGTTAAATCTAGATAATTTGGAAGAGCTTCTGACCCTGATACTTGGATGCCTCTGTCTTTTGTTATGTCTCATCTTATGCAAGCTGAAAAGCCTCATGAATATGATCTTATCCATTGGCAAATGTCAGGGTTTCAAAAAGAAAGGTTTCCTCTAAGAGGCTTGGTGTCCCTCTGGTAGTTACACTGCAAAGCAGCTTGTAGTGTCTCAATGAGCTGCTCGAACTCATTTTTCTCAAGCAGACCTAATCCATTGTTAATGGATTATTGAGACCCTGTTTGGGCCAATATATGATGTTTAAAAGCTGTTGTACTCGCCTGAAAGGGAAAGAACAAGCAACAAGTGCTGGATATATCTGATATTTGGTTGCCATGCTAATGCTGAGGTCAAATGACTGACTCAAGTTTTGGCTTGGGCAAAAAAACAAACAAAATAAGTTATGCAGCATCTGCCTTTGTTAGAGGAAAAGTGAAAGACATGGGTGCAATCAAACTACAGCTGCTGTGGTTGCTGTTTTGGCCTCTTTCAGCTGCCTTGCTGCAGCTGGGGTTGTGCACTCTCATGGGTGAGCTGTGCATGCATAGTAAGTATGGTCAGATCTGTGATTCTACCAGGCATCATCCAGGTTGATGCTCTAGAAAAGGACTCTTAGTGTCTTCTGCTGGCACTTGCCAGTGTCACCCAGCTGCATGGCAGGCACAGTCTGAAGTGGTGTGTCAAGAGCCCTGCTGGGTCCCTCATCTGTGTGACTGGTGTCTGGTGGTGTGATGACTAGTGTCATAATACTCTGTGCAAAGCAGCTTGCTTCATTTTTTAAAGTGCACTGGGCTACCTTGAACTACTTTTCCATTGAACTAATATGCTAATAAACTGTGAATATCTACAGAGAAACTAGTTCAGAGGACCTAGTGTGCTGGAAAGTTACATCCTGATTTACTATGCACTAGCTTCCCTGTGTTAGTAAATAAGGGCATAGCTCAGAGACATGTTGTAGATATGAGCTAGTGAACAGCAACTGGATATCCCTTGAAGGAAGCAGAAAATATGGAAGTGTTTATGATATTAAGAAAAAGTGAGATGAAAAGAGTCGTTTTGACTGTAAACTGAGCGTAGATGTAAAACTACCTAAAATGAAATTTAGACTTTTCATCTATTTCTACATTTTAACTTGCATTGAATCCCATTAAACTCAGTTTTAATAAATTACTGCTTTCTTAGTTAATTTTGAAAGACTGGATTTATTTTATATTATGACTAAAAAGTAGTTCTTGCATGAAATTACAGGCTGTCATGAACTCTTTTAAATCAAGTTTCAGAACTTTCATTTAGAAAAAAACTCTATTTGTGTCTTGATTGTAATTTTTTCCCAGTGGGAACCAGAAAAATCTCAGGGATTCCATATATTCTTGTGGATCACAGATATATCCATCACTTCTGTCTGAACTCAGCCTCTTGAAGTCACCTTTGCTATCCCATGTGTTGTGCCTTTGATTGACTTGGGTGTTGTAGATTCTATCCCTTTCCCACAGAAAAAGGAACATTCACTAAACGTTCATTATCAATATGCAACTTTTCATTAAAATAAAACCAATTTTGTTTCTCATATACTTCCTACACTGTTATCAGATGCTAAAAATTAGAACATGTGAGCTGAGAGAATCTTGTTGTCTTCAGGGGGTTGGGATTTCCATTTCATAGTTGGCATTTGCCATTTCTCAGTTTTGCATCAAGGTGAATTCTGATTCTCCACAGGCTTTCTTCTTAATTGGAAATGTTACAGCATGGATCACTCCTGCAGTTACTTGGTTAGGGCATTGCTAAGTTGTTATGAAATATTAACATCAGTTCCTGAGGTTTGGCTGCATAAAAATTTCTGATTCTTTTTTCTTAACTTTGGTCTGCTGTTTTTGATGTTGTGGGTTTGTTTTTTCAGGAAATCCTGCCCAGAACTTTTGTATGTAGCAAGCATTGGCACACAGCCTATGGGCACAACATGACAACAAGTCATGAGTGTTCCACTAAAAAGGCTGCCCTCTCAGAGCTCTGGAAGTATCTCTGAAAGCAGGACCTCTGTCCTAGTGTGGACCTTGTGTTCCCTGTCAGATATTGATTGCTGGGTCT
This sequence comes from Formicarius rufipectus, assembly GCA_013399695.1. Taxonomy (NCBI): domain Eukaryota; kingdom Metazoa; phylum Chordata; class Aves; order Passeriformes; family Formicariidae; genus Formicarius; species Formicarius rufipectus. The sequence continues at coordinate 81,046 of VXAU01005694.1, read as the reverse complement.
CCTCTCCAGATTTCAATCTCCTCCCAACCTTTCCTTTCAGAATGCGAAATTCAGGTGTGGGATGGAGAACAGGACCCATTTGTTGTGCTGTTGCTGTTCAGGGCTAACAGTGTTCTCAATGAGTCTATTCAGGGGTTTTTCAGCCCATACAGAAGCACTTTTGTTTTCCTTGGGTCCTGCAGTATAAGGGCACATTTTCATAGTCAGAGGATTCCTGTGAGAGGGGGTTTTCGCAGCCCTTCCGAGAGGAAACACCCAACTAGTTCCCTGTCCACAGGCCTGGTCCTTAAACCTGCAAGACAGGAATATGTAATATAGGGGGAATTGCAGAGCCCTACCATACCTGTGCCTACTTATTTATTTTATATATATATATTTTTTTTTTTTCTTTTTCATATGGATGGTTTTGTCGGGGCACCCAGTCATTTTATATACGAGATTTTAAGAAACCTGATTCTCCTTTACTTTGAAATAGGCCTGGGGAACCAGTTTACTAAGAAACAATGTATTTTTGCATTAAGACTGAAGTGGCTTTAACTTATTCATATGTACAGAAAGCTGCAGTTAAAGAAACAGAAGCGCCTTTAAAGATTATATATAGCAAGGGACTGAAGTAGCTGCATTGTATGGAATAGGTTTGTGTTTTAATGCTTTGACACATGATACAGCACCACAGTAATCCATTAAACATGGTGGTGTTGAGTCTTGACACTAAAGTCACTTTTTTTTTTGCAGGACACACTGCAAGAATATGCTGAGGTCTCTTCTGAGAGATGACCCATGACTAGATAATGCAGAATGAGAAAATTAAAATTTGTTTCTGATTGATGCATGGAATTATTGCTGCATTTGTTACAAAACAGAAATAGGCCTTTGATCAAAGCCAGCTTTTTGTATTCCCTTGAATAGTCAGTGGTGCTAGTACAGTGTAAACTGAACAGGATTTGATCCTGGTATTCAAGCACAAGCTACTCTTTCACAATAACCTCCTTCTGTTTCCTCATTTTCCTTGTGAGCAGTAAATCTTTCTGGTCATTTCATGCTACTCTCCCAAATGTTATTGCAATATGTTGTTAAAATGGGCCAAGTGCAATGCTTCAGTTTCTTTTTGTAGAGCAAGGATTTAGCAGTCAAATATGGAAACACAGATGCAGCTTTTAAAGTACTCGGTAGTGCTTACATAAAAATGTAGAAACATCTGAAAAATGTTTATATTTTCTGTACATTATTCCAACTTGAATTAATTTATGTTTTCTGCTGGGAAAATATTATTGATCGTAAAAATGAAATGCTGATTGGATATTCTTCGGCTTATGCAATAGAATATTTCTTTCAGGATGAAATGTGGGAATTATGAGCTTGATTTTGTTGCTGCTGAAGCCAATGGCTGAATGCCCAATTGCCTTCAACTGGAGCTGGACTGAGTCTTCTGTTTTGCAGAAAGATATCTTGAAAAGTCAATAACCCTTAATCTTTGTTTTAAAGCACTTCCAGTTGGTGAAGTTTTAGTTCTGTTTCAATCCTGGAGCCATTTGGCTGAAATTGTGTTTGATGTATTTTCTAGAAATCTGTTTTCTAAGTCTGCTTAGGAGTCTATTTCTGTATTCTCAAGTAGAAAAGAACATTTATTGCAACTCCATCTCTAGATTGTTTCCTTATCATGTTTGAAAACAAGAGAGCTATACGTGACAAGATGCTGTTTCTAAGAAGTGGGCTTCATGTGGAATATGTTCCTTCAGTGCGTTCAGGTGTATTTGAGACAGGCCTAAAATTCTTTTTAAAGAGACATGAAGATTGTGTGTTTCTTATCTTGGATGCTGAGCTCTGAGAAGAAGTTAAAAGCATGTTATTTAGCTTGGATACTGTAATAAAAAGTGAACCTAGACTCTTTCTGGAAGTTCACTTATTTAAAACAAAATGAATTGGTCACTGGCTCTTTTAGCAACGTGATAAAAAGAAAAAATGTTACAGAATTTCAGATGTTTGTAATCTACTTAGTTTTCCTCTTCAGGGTTTTACTGCTACCAAGAGGAAACACATTTATGTTGGAGTGAAGAAGAGTGTGGAAATCTTTTAAGAACTCCAGAAGTCATACAGTTATGAGTAGAAAATTAAGTATCATGACATTTGCAGAAAGAGCACAAGAGATAGGAATAGTGTATATATCCAGCAGTGGTTTGCAAAACCAGAAGTCCTTTACCTCAGAAAATATGTATGTTTGGGGCTTGATTTAGGTGCTGATTGTGAAATAGTTTTATGTTTATTTCAAGTAATAGTCTTAGGGTATGTTCCAGGGCAGGATTTAGCTCAAGCAGCTCAGATTGAAATGATAAGTGATAACTAAAAAATTGAGAAAGTGGGAAATAAATGCAAGGAGTAGTATTCTGGGAAACAAAATACTATCTAAGTAATGAACTCTGCTGGAGCTTTACACAGGTAAAATGCTGGTGAAGGCTCTTTTCCATCCCTTCCTTATAACCTCTCTGCTTTGCCTTTGTCTTTCACAGATGTGGGGACTAGGGGCAGGCTTTCAGGTAGACTATCGCCCCTTTTACAGAGCATATTTTTTTCCTCAGGATCCACAAAGGGTCCTAAGGAGACTCTAAAACTGTATGTAGAGGTGAAGAGACCTGCTTCAAATAGGGAACTGTTAGATCTATGACCCAGTCCCCTAAAGAAAGACATGGTAGAAAAAATAAAATTCTGCTTCTGCTTTTCACGAAGTCCTGGAAAAAGATCACTGTAAAGTCATGGGAGTACTAGTATCTTATCTCCATGGAAAAGTGACATGAATAGGGCTGATGGAGTCACTAATAGAAACCTTTGGCACAGCTCTGGTTCTAGCAGAGACCTGAGAAGTGGAGCAGAACAAAAAGAAAAAAGGAGTGAGTTCTCCTGTTCCACCATATATTCTTGGAACCAGAGGAAGTATCAACATCTGTGCTCTGTGATATTCATCTACCCTATAGTTTTTTTTAGATCCTGTCCTTTTTTTGTTTGGTTGGTTTTGTTTCATAGCAACAAAACACCTTTGCCATGCACGGATATGATAACATCTCCAGGTGATGTTAACCTGAGATTTTTTTGTGTTTATGTTAAACTCTCAATAGTACTTTGGCATCAAATAACTCTCTCTCAATTAAAAAATGGTCTCTGTTCTGTTGCTCGAAGACCTAATGTCTTTCAATTCCTTGGTAATTCCTAGTGTTGTAAGTCTTACGAAGTTGACCTACTAGCTTGCCTTTTCAGAGAGAAAACTAAGACTTTTTCAAAGCTGCAGTTTCTTTACAGTGCCTCTGCTGTGGTGTACTGGGAAGGATGATGAGAATTGACATTTTTGCTGTCTGTGATTTTCCCCCTTTGCCTGTTGAAGATTTAATACTGTTTACCTGCTTGTTTTCTATCCCATAAGAACATTTATGTCTCTCCTATAACAAAGTGCCGAAGGCTACTCTGTTCAGTAAAATTTAGTATATTGCCCCTTTGGATTAAAACCAAGTAATTTCAGAAATGCCTGCATGTGTGCCTCATTTTTGTCAGCAACATTATGGGAAGCCTGAGGTCCCATCTCATTTTAGGGTTTTATCTTGTTTGTCTTATCTCCCCTGGTAAGTCAAAGTGAATTGAGTATCTTCTCTAAGTCCTCAGAAAATAAAAAGTCATGGGATTGACAGGGTCTCTTTCAATCAATGGACCTTGAAGTGATGCACCTTTCTAAGCAGCATTGTTTTTCTTCTATATACTGTGCACGAGGAGCTCTAATTATGATAAAAATGATGAATGTGTCAGACTGCAGTGTCTGGCAGTCTTCTGGAAATTCAGTTGTTTGTTTAGATCTGTGAAAGAGCCACCTGTCTTCTGTACTTTGTAACTGGAGCAAAAAGTAAGGCAGAAGACAAAGTTGTTTTGGGCACAGAACTCTCTCGTTACATCACAGCCTTCCACCATCCTCACCGCAGATGAGGACAACCCTTCGTGGGTGGCAGTGCTGCCTGGCTTTATAGATCGTAGCTATTCTAAGGCAAGATCAGTGAACAGATGCTGTCTGTAACCCAGATAATTTGGCTATGGTGGTTACAGCTTCTCCTTTCAGCGCTCTACTGTTTCAACTGTTCCCTTGATATCTCCAAATGTCTCGCTTTCCTCTTCATCCTCACGTTGATGAAAACTGGAATCCTGATCTTTCCATATGAAATCAATACATGAAATAGATACGTAGTTGTCACTATTGGCCAGTGACTTATAAGCACCTTGGCTGTGCTTTCAGAAGTAATGTAAAAGAGGATGTAGAAATGCGTTTATGGAACATATCGGGAGAGTATGTCTTGTGGGTAAAGGTGAGGGAAGGGAAGGAGATCATTGGAGAAGAGAATGAACAAGGTAATCTGCTCAGCAGATTATTGTAATTAGTGGCTGAGAGCACTTAATAGGATAAGGGCAGAAAGAAGTACAGGTATGTGATACTGACAGCAATCTCAAAAGGTTTTGTTTTCGTCCAGTGTGGGTCAGTGAAGCACTTTGCAAAGAATGCAGAGGTCTCAGAGCAAGAGAACTGCCTGGTGAGAAGGAGTAGTGTGAAGATACAGGAAATGTAGCTGAAAATTATTTCATGAAAAAAGGGGAGCAGAAGGGATGGCATGTGGAGGAAAACATTTTCAGCTAAGAAAAAAAAGCCCATTATCTTTCACTATGTTTCTGTTTATCCAGCTGTAACAATTTCTAAGCCAGAACTGTATTTTCCTCTCTGTTTGGAAGGTCCCTTGCATGCTTTTTTAGGTACAATACATTAGACTATTACTACCTACAGAATAACAGTCTAGGTTTGAAGTAACTTGCAATTTTTTAATTTTATTTTTTTTTCTATAAAGAGTCTTCCACCAAATCTGGGATTTTTATACATGTAAAAAGTCCCAGTGAGTTTTTTCTTAAATTGACCAAATCTTCAACAATGAAAGAATGTTTTTTAGTTTAATATTTAGTTGTCCAGGCCTTGCTCTAATGATGAATTATTTACCTTGCAGTTGGTGTTTGGAAGCAGGAGATGCTCCAGAAGAAGAATGCTGTTTTGGTGGATGGGGTCATCCTAAATGGTCCAATAATGGACTCAAAAGCAGGAGAGAAGTTTGTGGAAGAGGCCTGTAAGATTATAATGGAAGAAATTGTCCAGAAAGCCGATGATGTAACAGAAAAGGTAAAGCAATAGAGTGTTATTGGGAATTTGTAAAGGAGATAATGAACATTAAATCAATTCTTTTATAAGTTGTATTTTATTGCACTTTAAGTAGCCTCAAAATTGCTTCTAGTCTGTTCCTGGCTCTGAAATAAAATGACAGCCCTACAAATTAGAAAAAAAATATATTATAAAACCTTCCAATAAGGTAATTATTATACATATCTGACAGAAAGTAATGAGGGTGGGTTTTTTTAAAAAATATATATTATAAAACCTTCCAATAAGGTAATTATTATACATATCTGACAGAAAGTAATGAGGGTGGTTGGTTTTGTTTTTTTTTGGTTTTTTTTTTTAATCTCAGAGTACAATGGTCATTTTCTGTGGGATCACAAATGCCTGTAGTGTTTTTCTTGTTTGGGGAGAGTGCGAGGTACTTGATTGCTCCTCAGGAACAGTGGTGTTGGAGAAGGAGGACCAATGGATGCGGAACCATTATGAAAGGACAGTATTATGAGAGTGCTGTGGGTTTTGTAGAACTGCTGCTTAAGGGGCTGTATGGGAAGAGGACCTGCAAACAAACTATGCTTGCCTTTGGGCATGTACTGGTTGCTCCCGTCCCTTGGCAGAACAGGACCAGAAAATGCTGCGATTACAAATCCTTAGCTAAGGACAGAATTTGAGCTGCAGCCCTCTTTCTGTTCTGCCTTCCAGCATTCACCACTCTAAGTTTTGTGGCTGAGCAATGCCCGAGACTCAATAAAACCAACAACCAAGAAGACCATTTTACCAGATACATATTTCTGGTGACACGCTGCCCTGCAATGGGAAGCTTTGTGAAAGCAGTGCTGAATGTGGTGCTTACCTTGTACTTTTATAACCTCTTCCTCCTGGCAAACCTGTTCACTGATGGTGTCTACCCCCTCCCCATCACTAGGTCTGTGAGTGGCAAGCCCCTGAAACTCTTAAGCAGATTCTTGATCTGGAAATGAGGGACACCGGAGAATGTCACCAGAAACTCCTGCAGATCTGCCGGGATGTTATACAATACAGCGTCAAAACCAGTAGGAATGTGATTTTTAACACAGTTGTTTTATATGCTAAGTTAGGAAGACAGGATAGTGTTTACAGTCCTCTGTCACCTTTCAGAGAACCCGGGGTGTGAATGTTTGTGTTCTGCCTGCCTATGCAAGTATGCAAACACTTGGTCATGTTTCTATTCTTTGACTGAATGTTGGTCACTGTGGGTTTGACTAAAATGTGTAAAAATGGCAAACTAATAAAAAATAATTAATGCAATGCCATTGGCATTAATGATAGATTCTGTAATTTTGAAGTCTTGTAAAAGTCACCTAGAAAAGTATATAACAGTCTAGCAAAACAGGCAAAAGGGCCTTTGCATGTGATTACCTGCTGTCTGAGTGATGAGATCTGGAGTTGCCATCATTGCCCTCATATGTTCTTAGTAATGATTACCCTCCTTTATTATTGTTATTTTTGAGCAATAGTCTTGTAGGTTGTTAATTTGCTGATAGGCAGTAATTCCTTATCCAGACTGTGTGAGAAGGGAGCCTGCAGTGTTTGAGACAGTACGCCACATCTCTGCAGGATTAGTTCTCTACAGCTAACCTTTCTGCAGCATGTGTGGGATAATTCAATCTTAGCAAAAAGGGATGAACAACATCTGTTCAGGACATAGTGCTGTGAATCAGGAGCTCAGGGTTTCATCCATGATATGGTTTAAGCGGTGTTTTGGAAAGTGAAAAGGACATTTGATACAGTTAGTTGTGCATTTCCAGGCTATGTTCCAGGCTGCAGTCACTGCTGCTACAATGTAAAAAGTAAAATAATTTTGAGAGTAAACACTTGCCTTTGAAAACCACAGAAGAGTAGCACTACTAATCTGCAGGGGAGTGCACTAATAAGATGCAGCATTAATCACTGAGTTACTGCAAAATATTCTGTTTATCTCACTTCTGCAAATTGCCTTTAGGTTATAATTCTTTGCACTATGTCACCTTAGAAAAGATGTTGTATATAAGAGGACGCTGTGCAAATAGTCTTCAATTTAAGTATAGACATTTATTGAAGCCCCAGATATAAATGGAGCCATAGAGCTTACCTGGTTTTGCATGTAAGAGTAGTAAGCTGTGGATTAAAATTTAGGTGGTGATCCCGCTGTTGAACTGACTTGTTTTTATAGTCAGCAATGGTATAGAATTTTGTCATAATTAGTTATATTTCAGTGTTTCAAGGCAGGTAAACAAATTCTCTTAACTTTTCATTGTAAGTGTGCAGTAAAATTTTCCAAACTGTTACATTCTCTTTTCTCTCAGTATAGAGATTTTGTTGGGAGCACAGGCACAGCTGCCCGGGATCAGTAGGTTACTATATTCTATTGCTTAGCAAAATTTGTCCTGTCAAAACCACTCTTTAAAGCCCCTATATATCCTCAATTATCAAACCTTTTCCTGTTTGTGATTTGTAAAACTTGTGAACAACTGGCATTCGTTCTATGCAGCACTTGTGTCTCTCAAGACTTGTTTTGAGATCTGAAAGTGCTTATTAAATTTACTTCCAAAGTGTTGTCTAACCTAAGAAGAGGACAGTAAACCCAGAGAATACTGAGAGGATGGGGTGAATTGTGGTTTGCAGCGATTGGCATTCATCTGAGAGGGGCTGTGATGTATTCTATTTTCTTGTACATCCTGTCACTTGCGTTTTATCTGTATTTTCAGATCATCCAAGGTTTTTCAATCAACTCTATGCTGGATTAGATTATTATTCGTTAGTGGCTCGTTTCATTACAGAAGCCCTGAACCCAAGTGTGTAAGTGTGGTTCTTTGTCCTCTTGATGATGAATTAACATGCTTTTTGGAATAACAGCTTTTTTTACTTCCTTGCTTCTGATTTGTTTTCATTATCACAGAAGATACAGGGATCATGCATGAATTTGGGTGTGAAAACAGTCTGATTCAGATTGGCTGAATAGCTCACCACAAGGTTGACTAATCTGATGAGGCCTTTTTTTCTTGTTTGTGAGGTGGGGTTTAAGAGCAGAGATTTTTTTCCCCAATGCTTTTAAACCTAGATTTTTATCTTGGTACGTAAAAATTAATTAATCGGACTTAACTTAGTTGTTCATATCCTTTGAGGCATTCTGAAGAGATGAATGCAAATGGTTACCTGTCTACTGTTTACTTGCAAATGTAAAGCTGAAATTTCAGCATGTGACCTACATTAAGAGCAAACTGATTTACTACTTTGAGAGTGGAAGTGTCAATGTGATGCTGTCAGGAACTGAGTGAGTGTTCTACTAGGTCAGATGCATAATGTTTTTACTTTAGAGTTCTGCTGCTGGTGGTGGTCAGCTGCTGATAGATTAGAGAGGTGCAAGAAGCCTTGATCTAGATTTAGCAATACACTTTGGCTTGAGTTCTGTAGTTTAATACCAACTGTGATGCTTTTATTTTTGTTCAGATACACATATGAAGTATCCCCTGTGTTTCTGTTGGTGGAAGAAGCAGTCATCAAGAAAATGATTGAGTTCATAGGCTGGGAAGAAGGTGATGGTATATTTAATCCAGGTAGGAACAGTTCAGACCTTAAGATGAGTCACTGTAAACCACCTAATACCATGAATTCTATGAACATTGGAGTAATGTAGAATATTTGAAAGTACCTGCAAAAGCCTAGTGGTACACACAGAGTGCTTAATGTAGGCTTATTTTATGTGCTTTTAGTAACAACTTGGTGATTCTGATCAGTGAATGAATGAAAACAGTTCTACATGAAGTATAATTGTACACAAATTGTTTGTAACTGACCCCCTTCCTGACATTATTAACAACAATATCAACAACCTCATTGCAATGGGTTGACTTAGTTGAAAGACAGGGAGCTGATTTACCTGCTAGACCAACTGGTGGTATCTGAGGGCATAGGTGTATGTACCCTACCTATGAATTGTGGGAGTGAGAATTTACATGAGCTTAACTCCTTTGAGTTTTTATAATCTTATTAAATGTAATGGTAAAGCCAAAGAGATATTTCATAAGTTGTTTAGTAAGCCATAAGTTTTCACAAGTTATTTAGTAAGTGTTCCAGCCCACTGTATTGAATCAATGAAGCATAATGGTGATATTTCACAGATTATTCAGATAACACATTACTAGGCTTGATGTGAAACTTTTATATCTGGTAGGCCTGGTCAGTGGCAAGTTGAATATGAGCCAGCAGTGTCTTGGCAGCCAGGAGGGCCAACTGTGTTCTGAGGGGGCATCAGGCAAAACATCACCAGCTGGGCGAGGGAGGGAATTGTCCCACTCTGCCCTGCGCTGAGATGGCCTCACCTGGAATATTGTGTGCAGTTTTGGGCATCACAATATAGGAAAGGTCTTAAGTTCTTAGAGAGTGTTCAAAGGAGGGCAATTAAGATGGTGAAGGGCCTTGAGAGGAAGCATATGAGGAGTGAATGAGCTCTGTTCAGACTGGAGAAGAGGAAACTGAGAGGAGACCTCATTGCATCTACAACTTCCTCATAAGGGAGAGAGGAGGGGCAAACACTGATCTCTCTGGTGATCAGTGACAGGACTGAGGGAATGGCATGAAGGTCAGGGGTGGTTTAGGTTGGATATTAGAAAGAGGCTCTTCACCCAGAGAGTGGGTGGGCACTGAATAGGCTCCTCAGAGGAGTGTTCACAGCACCAAGACTGACAGAGTTCAGGAAGCATTTGGATGATACTCTCAGGCGCATGGTGTGACTCTTGGGGATGATCCTGTGCAGGGGTAAGGGCTGGATTCAATGATCCTTGTGAGTCCCTTTCAACTCAGAACATTCTGTGATTCTGTGATTTATTTTGGGGGGAAGAAGAGGATTAAAATCAGTAAAGGAATTTAAAGTCCCCTTCCAAAACAACAACAACTAAAAGTCAGTAACTCTAACCTACACATGAACAGTAGAAAACTAAACAAACTAAAATTCCCTAGTATTTTTTTTTTAATATATTAATGGTATGGATTTTTTTTTCATCTCAAACTTGATATGTATTTTTCATAGAAGCCTTGCTCTTACAGAAGAATTTCTTGATTAAAACTTAGTGAGCTCATGTCAAAAGATAAACTTGTTGTACTCTTTTTTTGGTGCTAGTTTTATGTAAGGGTTTTTATTATGGCTTTGATTTTGTAGTTTTAAGTGAATAAAACCCATCCAGATCTTACCTTGCAGGTCTTCCTGTTCCCACTCAGATCAGCCCAAGAGATCTCCTGGGCTTTGTATGATGCAGGCAGCTAAACTTCCACTGCTGCAGTATAGGTAGGAAGAAGCTGTGGCAGATGTTCTCTGTTGGTAAGGACTGTTTGGGTGCAGCTCTTATTTCTCAGGAAATAACCCCAAAGAGCATTCAAATATGGCCTGTTTCCATGAGTGCCACAGAGCCTGATGTTCATTTTATGTCTGTAGCCTTTGGGGGAGGAATTAAACTGTGATGGATGCATCACTAAGCTAACTGTATGGCTTATTTTTTCCCTAATAGGTCAAGTACCTACTCAGGACAGGTGCTAGTACTGTGACTAATATGATATTTGTATGTCTCTTTCTCCAGGTGGCTCTGTTTCTAATATGTATGCCATGAACTTATCAAGATACAAATTTTGCCCTGAGATAAAGGAAAAAGGGCTTTCAGGTCTGCCAAGACTGGTCCTGTTCGCTTCAGAAGAGGTAAAAACAAAACAGGAAAAAGCTTTTTGAGCTTTGTTTTTCCATGGCTGCAAAATGATATCACTCATGTATCTAATGGGGCACTGGTACAGTAATTTTGATATCAGGGTATGATGTGAAATATTGGAGCTAAGTGGAGAAGTCTGATAGTAAATTTCCCTGCAGAAGCTCCCTTGCTTTCAGAAAACAAAGACAGATGTTTCTGCTTTGAAAATTGCTGATACAAGAATAGGTGGTACGTGGGGCAAACCTGAAGCAGACTGCATATGGTGTGGTGTGGAGGTCTGTGGCATTTGATTTCCCACAACATAACGTCTAGCAGGAACTGTAGGTAGGGTTTGGATGTCAAAGGTTTTTTTCTGCATGATTAATTTGTACTAAACCGAGCACTTGTGGACCCATGAGCAGCTTCTGCTCTGCCCTGTGTCTGAATGCGGATTGGATGTGGTACAGAACCAAACCCACCATATTCCTCTTGGAAAAAAATGCTGAACCTCTAGACAGTTCTTCTTTAAATAATTGAAAATATGTGGCTAGTTTTAAAGTTTCTGAATAATATCTGTCCCAAATGCCTGTGGGAAATTGAGTTACATTCATACATTTATTCTGAAGGTAATTTTTGAGGCTTCTTTTTCTTCCCTGTCCCTTCAGTTTTTAGAGTTTATGACTTGATAAGGGCAAAGTTATTAATTTTGACTCCACAATATAAAGGCCCCAGTGGAAATGAGTAGGTTGTTGTATTAGAAAGCATCTAGTTACTAGAATAATTTTTAGCTCAAAAGTTTATGCTCCAAACAGTTTGCAGTGAAAATAGATGAGAGCCTTATTTCGGAGAAGCCTGAGGGATGAAGACATTGTATGAATTGTCTGGAACTGAGTCAAACTGTCTCCAACTGTCCTAAATAAAGTTTTTTTTTTTGTTTTTTTTTTTTTTTTTTTTTTTTTTTTTTTGTTTTTTCTACCAAGCAAATATATATTTAGATTTGTTTTGGTTTTTTTTTTTCTGAAAAGCATGTATATGAATGACATGCCAGTTCATAATTGTTCCATAATATCACATCTTCAAAATAGTTAAAGAGGTAAAAATGAGGTTGAAACAAGTTTCATTACTGCTTTTGAAGTGAAGCACATAAAATTTTATTAGGAAATAACATTTTATTTCATTACAAGGTTTAGCTAAAATGTATATTCTCATACTTTAAAATAAGAAAACATTTAATTTCATGTCGAATTTTAATTGGCCTCCATAGTAAATTTATTTTTATGTCTTTGTTTCACCAGAAAGACCAATGCCATAAACCACAAAGCTGATCAGGAAAAATAGATTGGTAAATTATTTGTAAGGCCATGCTTTTGATCATTAATACTTTGCTTGATTCACAAAACTGTGCTGCCTTTAGTACTGAATCACATAATATTAATACTACTTTCTAAGAATTCCAGTGTTTTTTCATGGCTACAGTCATGGCTATGAGGGAGCTGCTGGGCATATTCAACCTTATTTATGATCCACCTGTAGGGAGTCCAAGGTACATGACCTTTAGGAAGCTTTTGTTCAGATATGTCATATTGAGAATATATGTAATAAATGGTGCACACTGAAGGTAAGTACATAAGTGCCTGTGTCCTACAATATTATTGTTTTTGAGTCTTTTTTTATTTGGCTTTTTGTGTCTTTGAATCACAGAATGATTTAGGTTCGAAAAGACCTCTAATATCAAGTCCAACCTTTGACTGATTACCACCATGTAGTGGCAACTGGACCATAGCACTAAATGCTATGTCCAGTTGTTTCTTGAATCAGGGATGGTGACTCCACCACCTCTCTGGGCAGACTGTTCCAATGCCTAACAACCCTTTCTGTGAAGGAACTCTCCCTGATGTTCGGATTGAACTTCTCCTGACACAGCTTGAGGCCATTTCCTCTTGTACTGTCACTGACTGCCTGGGAGAAGAGGCAAATTCCCACCTGACCATAACTTCTTTCAAGTAGTTGTAGAGATTGATAAGGTCTCCCCTGAGCCTCCTTTTCTGCAGTCTAAACAACCCCAGCTCTCTCAGCCATTCTTCCTAGAACTTACTTTCCAGACCCTTCACCAGCTTCTTTGCCCTTCTATGGACCCTCTCCAGCACCTCATTGACTTTCTTGTAGAGAGGGACCCAAAACCGAACACAGCACTCGAGGTGTGGCCTCACCAGTGCTGAGCACAGAGGGACAATCACTGTCCTGAGCCTGCTGGCCACACTTATTCCTGATACAAGGTAGGATACTACTGGGCTTCTCTGTCACCTGGGCACACTGCTGGCTCATGTTCAGCTAGCTGTTGACCAGCATCTCCATTTTCCACTGAACAACTTTCCAGTCATTCTTCCCCATGCCTGTAGTGCTGCATGTTGTTGTTTTAACCCAAGTGCAGGACGTTTTGAACCTCATACCCTTGGTCTTGCCTATTGATCCAGCCAGTGCAGATCCCTCTGCAGAGCCTGCCTTCCCTCCAGCAGGTCAATCTCCAGCCTCACTTAATGCTTTCAGTGAACTTGCTGAAGGTGGATTCAATCCCCTCATCCAAACAGCCTTCATTTTTGTTATGTTGTGTGGGTTGCATTTATTTGTATATTTTAACTGAAGACATACCTGGAGAAGCAATTGTTTAAAAAGCAAATCCTGGAGAAGTTAACTTGTGTTTATCTTTGGCGTGAATCAGGCAACAGTGTTGGCACAGAGAAACTGTGAGGTTATAACAATCTGAGTATTGATGAGGAGTCAAAACATGTGGCTGCTCAAGACCCTTGAGTCATTTTAGGGCTTGGCTGCAACACTGTGTTCAAATGAAATGATTTTTGCCTTGAGTTACCAAATCCTAAAGTTTCAGTTTGGCACTTGTGGCTTGAAGGAGTCGCCCTGTTGCGGAGCAGAGGAAGGCGCAGCCTTGTCAATTTTATGTGATCTGGGGCTCTGTATTTTTTGTATGTCCTTGGATAACATGAAGATGTATGTTTAATGCACGACCCAGCCAAGGTCTTCATGTGCTCTCCTTGGTCTTCAAGAATAAAAAGGCCCCGTGTTCCTGCAAGTAAAATTTGCTTTGCTACTTAAAATGGTTTCGATACTCAGTGAACACTCTCTGTGCTGCTACTCTATAGTTCTTTCGCAGGACCATTACAGGGTGATTCCTCTTGAGACTGGCTGTAGGAGAGCAATTGTTATATCTCACTTTCCTGTGGCGTGATTTGTGGCTCTGTAGCAGCTGAGTACAGCTGTAGTTATAGATATCAACCCACCTTTTTTCTCCCCCTCACTTTTTGCTATTTGAGTCCCTTCTGACACAAATATGTATTGCACTGATCTGAAAGGTAGAAATCTGCTAAATTTGAGGTAACTGAGGATAGAAGAGGATGTATAAACAGCTGAAATGGGCATGCTTATATGAGCAGATTTTTAGATGCGATGAAACTAAAGTCCTCCCCAGTGCAACTTGATCATGAAAGTAATAAAGTGAGAGAACACAACATTAACTCATCATGTTGTCCCCTGCTGAAGTTACAACAGACAAAAATAAGTAATAAAACAATCTCATAATAGTGTAATTGCTTTATGCAATTATGTTTCTAGGAAACATTTTAAAGTCAAGAAAATACAAATTTATCTTCTGTTTTAATGAGTACAGGGTGGAAAGTACCTTTTCTTTGCAAACATTATTAGAAAATGAAAACTACATCTAGGCATAGGTAAACAGTACAAGCAACACATCTTAAATCCAATCTGATCTTGTGCTCAAAGGTGTTAATTTCTTACTACAAATGGCCACAGATTTAATAATTTGTCCCAACAAACAAAACTGTGATAGACATAGCAAGAGTAACCTGAACTCACAGAATTTAAAATTACATATATAATAGAGATAAAAATAATACCTATTACCTGGGTTTTGTTATTTTTTTTTTTTTTTTTTTTTTTTTTAGAAGGAACTATGAACAAGTGAATTCATTGACACTGTTGTGACTGGAGCTGCTAAATGTTCTCTTCTATATTTTTTCTTAAAGTGATGAACTACAATTTAACCTAATGGCTTCTAGTAATGATAGTGGGGGCAAAAAAAAAATTCTGACACATTTTCAGTCATTGTAACTAAAAGACTATTTTTTTTTCCATCAAAGAAAGCATATTCCAAGTTTATGTAGTAATATGAGTCTTGTTTCTTTCCTATCTTATTGAAGGACATAATTTTCTAAGAGGTGCAGGAATACCTTTGGAGAAAAAAAAATGTCTCTCGCAGCCTGTTTTATTTTGGAATGCCATTTGTACTTCTCTTTTCTTCTGCTTTTTGGTATAATCTCTCCGGTGCTCAAGTCTTTCATCTTTCTCCCAGACTCTCATGTCATTTTTTATAATAAAATACATGATTTAGTGATTGTCTGCTTACTAGTATACTGAATTCTTAGGTCTACTGCTTTCTCAGTTTGGAGCGACCTGATTATTCTTGGTGATTCATACCTTTCATTTGAATGTAATGGACAGAAATCAGTGATGGAGATAACTTGTATTTTAACTGATTCACTAATCAGTCTAAAACATTTCCAAACTTCTATGAACAACACACAGCCACTTACAATCATTATTACCATTATTGATGTAATTTTATGTAATGTAAGACTAATTATCCACCTATGTATGTTATTATTCTTCTAACAGTCTAAATGAGTGAACCCTAAAGGCTTTGTGGATGTGTCATGTTACAAAATTAAGCTTTCTTAAAACTACTTGATGGTATCAGGTAGTGTCTTTGTATGCCTTTATTTAAAAAGTCAGTGGTGGTGGGGGAAAGGTTTTTGTCAAAAAGAAAGAGAGCCCTTTGAGATCATCCATCTCATCAAAATAAGTGTGACAGGCTTTATTACTCTTAATATATTCATGCCCACACGTTAGAATGTTGTACATTTTTCATAATTATGTTCTGCAGTAACTGCATTTGTGTGAACTCTCTGGAAGAAAATGGAATTAATTAACCACCTGGCTTCACCTCCAGTATGAAAAGTAACAATTCTAGACATCTTCACGGTTGCTGGAGTATGCGTTATTTTAACTCTTCAGTAATAATCTGTAAAAGAACCAATTTTTATTTTTTTGACAAGAGCAGTTATAATCCAAGTGTTGGATGATCTTGGTTCTGAGAAGAACTGCCTAGTCCTGTGGGATGTTGTGTACTCTCCAAACTGACCCCCTTGCTATGAGTGTGGGTAGGAATTTGGCATCCTGCAGGTTACTTAGAGTGGTTTTGACATCTAAATATCTACAGATCAGAAAGGTTATCTTAAATTCCCAGACTAATCATGAAGATGAATTAAGCAGAGGTCAGTGTACTCTTATTCTGGAATAAGACAAAATGTTCTTGTTCTGAAATAACAGTACCCACAGTAGAGCAGGTCCTTCTAGAGGTGAATGTTGGAAATATGGAAAGATGAACCATGAATATTTGTTCAACAGAAAAAGGTTTGTAAAAAGTATGGAGTGGTCTGTAGGTTTCAGTATCCTTCTCACCAAAGCAATTTTGCCACTTTCTGATTAAATATGCACCCCTTTCTAACATCCTCTTTTACACTCATTTCACAGGCTTCATAGCCTGGTGCCCTTTATTCAGCACTAAGTGAGAAGTGGGCTGCATGTGTCTGTCCTCGTTCAAAGGTGTGTCTGTGATGATACCTAGCTAAAATTCTTTGCTGAAGTTCATTTTCTGAAAAATACAGACTCATCCAGACTGGAACCTTTTGCAAGGTTCCACGTTAACATTTGAAGATGTGCTGAGTCCTGCCTAAAGTCTGCTTGCCTTCATAATGTCTTCTAAGATACAAGTTCATGTGAACAGTCTTCACATCATCATGATTTTGCAGAGGCAGGACTTTGAAAGCCTTGCAAGTCCCAGTTGTACCTGAAGGCTTGAGTAGGTCTTAGGACTTGAGTTCCTTGATCATGTGCACAAGTGTTGCTGAATTGGGGCAGGGGTGAGTTTAGCATAGTACCCTGTCTCTGGCAGTGGCCAACAGCTGAGGATTAGAGAAAGCATACAGAAAAATTAAAACAGTAAATTGGTAGAGGCTTTGGATGTATCATAACCTACATCCTAATTAAGGGGCCCATTTCCAAGGGGTGGTGCTCTTTGACTTTCAGATCTATTCATTGCTACTAGGCTGTTGAGTTCAATAGCCTTTAGATCTTTCTTCTCATGCCTTTCCTAACTCTTACAGTAATTGATACTTTCAACTCAGTTCTACCAAAATCTTTTGAAATAATTAATAATTCTTCCCTGATGACACTTCAAAATGTCTACTTTTCATTCTAATCAGAACAACTTTAAAAAAAATTTTTATGGAATAGAGCTTTTTTTTTTGAAGCCCACATTTTAAACATGGTGCATGTCTTTTTTTTTTTTCTCTTGTTCCCCCCAGTTTTACATGTGTGTTATTGTTATATATGAGATGGACTTTGAAATGTGTAGCTTGTTGGTTTGATTTTTGTTTTGTTGGGGCATTTAGGTGCAGTTGAATTAATTTTAGTGTCAGTGTTCCCTGTGTTAAGGTATTTATTTCTCTTTTTTAATTGCACATGTACCTTTTTTGTGTGCCTCTTTCACTTACAGTGTCATTACTCCATGAAGAAGGCAGCCTCCTTTCTGGGTATTGGTACAGAGAATGTTTACTTCATCAGAACAGATGAAAGGTAAGAGAGCAAAAGCCATGACTGTGATCTCTGAGGCTTTTTAAAATGCAGTAGTGCTGTACATAACCAACCTATTTGAATGTAACTGAAAAAGTTTTAAATCTGTGTCCCTTAGAGGTAAGATGATACCTGAGGAACTGGAGAAACAAGTCCAGCGGGCCAGGAAAGAGGTGAGAGGGGGAGAGAGAGCATGAAGGAGAGAGGAGTGTATGCAGACTGTGTGCTTGTGTCTGAGTGAAAGGAAGGAAAACGAAGAGTGAGCAAAATCTTAAAATTAGGGCAGTTAATGTAACAATGGCTTTCTTACAAGTGAAATCTGTTTGCCACAAACTTGTGGAACAAACCAAGGCTTATGGGTTCTACACATTTAGAAGGGAGGAAAATTCCACAGGGTGTTTACTGCTAATGAAGGTCCTGAATACAATGCTGTTCTGAAGTATTTAGCACATTTATTACAGGATTTCTTTTGCCCTTAATCCTTTTCTTAAAGGGATGCAGTATTTGTTTTACTAAAAAGGTTTTTCAGGTAATTGCAGCAGCAATTCCTCTATCCTCTGCAGTGAGCAAGAACTGTGACATGTGGCTTAGAGTCTAAAGCTATCATAACAAGCTACAAATACTAAATTCAGTCCTTTCTATTACTGTAGCAGAGTGCAGAGATGTGTCTCTTTTTCTCTAGCGGCTTTGCTAAGTAGAAAGTCAAAGGTCAGCATTTGGAAAGGTGCTGATGTGTGTATTTGGACAGTTAGCATACATTCCCACAATCTGTAAGACAGCATTTAACTATAGTCAACATAATTTATTTTAGAGAATGTGAATTCCAAGAGCACCTTCTGGCGTGGTTAGCTCACCTTTACCCTCACTCCCAGTCTGTGTGCCAGAACAGCAGGATTCGGACCTCAGCCCTTAGTCCATGACCTGTGATTACAAAGTAATAAGTTCAATGTCCATGGCCTGCATGATGCCTTCCATCAAATTCTGTCTTGGGAAATCTACTTTTGAGGTTGGTGGAAAAGCCAAAGCAGTGCTGTCCTGTCATGCACTGACATGGCCACAGGTGCTTTTGCTAAGATCTGATTTAGATGCATCTTCTGCCAAACAACCATCTCTGAATTTCCTGCTGGTGAATGTAGCTATGGATACATGGTGGCTCTAATGACGTAGCAAACTCTTTGACTTGCCTCTCCCTGTGCTTTGCATTATCTGAGGAAGACAACTTGTACTTTACCCATTTGAGAAAGATGAGGGAAAAATGGCTGAAATATACTGGAGCAAGAGGAAGGAGGCTCACAAGAGAGTGAGCTCTTTACTCTTGCCAAAAAACAGAATTCTTGTTTGTTCATGTAATAATAAATGTAATGGTTATTTGAAAGAAATCATCTGGCATTTATGTTTTATTTTCTTTTAAAAAGTTCAATCTCAGTATGGTGCTCTGCAATTTAAAAACAATTTATTTCAATATTGTACATTGAAATGCTCTGCTTACAGGAAAACATGATTTCACTTGCGTTTTAATGGAAGTTACAGGTGTATTGGAAGGTTTTCATTTCATCAGAGCTTCAGTAAGTGTTTCTGTCCTTGATAAAGTGCTACTTTAGAACTTTTACAGAAGGACACTTCAATGAATTGCAGTAAATATTCTAATGACTCTAGACAACAGAGGATGTATTTGTTAGTGACAGAACCACAAAATGATCGCTGTATGTGAATAGCAAGAGTCTTAGGCCTCTTTTTGAGAATTCAGTAGGGAAGATTTGTTTAACTACATTGTCAAGAATAATAAGAATTTTATTCACTTTATCAAGGGAAAGTGTAATGATAACAAATAATGGAATTTGTAGAGATGTCAGACTTAAACCCAGACCAGTCATGCTGCCAACTGGCTGCTTGAGGACCTTTGACTTTGATGTAGCTGTGGGACAAAATTGGTGGGAACACTAGGAGAAAACTAGATGCAGCGGATCCATCTCTTGACTAACTTGCAAGTGTTTTGTACTTGAGTTTCAGGCTGGTTTGTAAGCTTGATTGACTAATGTGGTATCTTATACTAGGAATAAATGGCCAAAAAGTGAGTTATTGGCTGGTAATTCTTTGTGAATGTATGGGGTCAATTTAAATTAATTCCAATGTTATTTTCACTGCTTTAGCAGTTTGTGAAGAAATTTTAAAATACAAATAAATCATAGTTATGTACCAATCTAGTAGTCCTCTACACTGTAAAGGAGTATAAAACTCTCAGAATGTAAATGAGAATCAAGCTTGTCTGTTTCTGTAGATGTTTAAAAGTGGCAACACTTTTTTTTTAAGAGACATTAGATTTCATTTGAGTGAAGATACGTGAAAGACTCGTGTAGAGTTTGATTTTTCAGCTGATGTCTGTCTTCTTTAAGCTACATTGAGTTACATCAGCAGACAGAATTACATCATCTAAACCATTTAATTCATTGCAAATGGACTTCAGTGATCCCGGACTGCGTAATTTAACAACCACTTTAGTGCCTCTTCAGTAACTGCACTGTCATGCCATAGGGCAGATGGTGGGATGTGCAGACCGGGTCCTTAAGCGTGGATTTACCAGCAAGCACGACCACGCAGTCATTGCTAGGGCTGATACCCTCAGTTTTGCCGAGTTGTTACAGACTCCACCGATTCTTTTCACTGTTTCTGCTCACAAGTAGACACAGCCACACAGAACTGCAAGGGCACATGTCCTAGTCTGCTCTTGTAATTGCATCCCTGCTATTAGTTGGGTGGGCAGGCAATGAGAAAAGCCACTGGAACGAAAACGGGTGGCTTACAATGGTTGCCTGAGACTGCAACCTGACAAAAGTTTTCCTTATCCCACTGCCTGACCTGAAAACGGTGTGAGATTTCCAGTGGTCTCTCAGTCCTAACATTCACTTACCATCTACAGCTCTTCCTCTTTCCTAGACAGGAGTGGGAGCAAGGGAATAGTGTGGTGCTGTAGGTCAGGCGTGGGGTCAGGCAGCGTGACTGTCCCTGTCATGGGATGTGCCAATGCTGCTGAAGGCAAATCGTGTTGTCTCATTGAAGTTTCCTCTTCGTCAGGCAGAGAATAGGGGTATTGTAGAGACAGTGCAGGTGGAAACCCTAGAGGGATGAGCCCTTTCCTTGCATGGGTTGTCTGCTGCCTGAGCTGGTAGCTTTTATTTTATCCATCAGAATGACAGCAAATATGGTAGTGAAATGTGAAGCCCGAGAAATGAAAATCAGTGTATAAAGAGAGATGTCAAATATCTGGTGTGTTTTGATTTCGACAAAACTAGCATCTGTCAAAACAGTCTGAAGCTGGTGAAGTCTGCCCTGGGATGGTGTTAACTAGAAATGGAAAATGCTGCCTTTTTTTTTTTTTTTTTCCCCAGTAATGGAAAAAAAAATAGAGTCAGCACTTTTAAATGCAGTACCTTCTGCTGAGAAACTAAATGTAGATTGTTACATCTTTGTCCTACATTTCTAGACCTTTTGTTACTTTAGCTCTGCAAGTATACTGGAGCAAATGAGCAGTGCAAATGATAATTTTTTGTTTTGTTTTGAATTCTATTGCAGGGGTCAGCACCATTTCTTGTCTGTGCTACAGCAGGCACAACAGTGCTGGGAGCATTTGATCCTCTGGATAAAATTGCTGATATCTGTGAAAAGCATGGCCTCTGGCTTCATGTTGATGTGAGTTTGTATACTGTGTGATTTTGTTTAGCACTGCTTTTTTATAATTGCTGTTTTGCTTTTGAATGTTGATATTTCTTTCTAGAAGTAAGCT